>VDFB02199907.1:0-14796 GCA_007258455.2 Sequoia sempervirens
TGGCGGCCGAGCTGCTGGTGACATTTCTCTGAACTCAGATCGGGTGGTTCGAACTACTATAGAAAGAGGGGCTCACTGCTCTCCCAACTACTATAGCCCCGGGGGGGTGGGAACTCTAGTTCCGGGTAGAGTTAGGGTGGGAGGAGGAGGCAAAGGCCTATCCCCTAAACGCCCTAAGGCCAATATGGTCGGTGCCGAAGGCACGCCCAAAACCCCACTATCCTATTAGCCTAGGGGGGCCTACTCTCCCTACTCTATAATGGTGGGGGGGCAACCTCCCCAGCAGGGGACCCCTTCCTAAACTACTATAGTAGCGGGGCCCCCTTCTATGCACTAGAAATAGGGGGGGGCGGCACCCCCCCATTATAGAGTAGGGCTTCAGAGAGGGGGCGATGCGAGCCACCTCCCTTAGAATAGTAGGGGCCTCCCACGAATATAATCTACCTCCCGGGGGGGCCGGGAGAGGGCCCCCCCTATCCTTCCTATCTCGACCACCCCAGCAACACAAGACGAGGGTTTCGCTCGTTATGGGACTTAACCAAACATCTCACGACACGAGCTGACGACAGCCATGCAGCACCTGTATGAACCATATGCTTCACACCATCCCGTTAAGGACAGGCACACTTGTTCATATGTCAAGGGCTGGTAAGGTTCTGCGCGTTGTATCGAATTAAACCACATGCTCCACCGCTTCTGCAGGCCCCCGTCAATTCCTTTGAGTTTCAGTCTTGCGACCGTACTCCCCAGGCGGAGTGTTTCACGCGTTAGCTGGGCCCCTGATCCGGCCCCAGCTATAGTAGTTGGGGACCAAGGACGAGCACTCATGGATTTTACACGACATAGTTTCTACCGAGAATTATTTGATCACGCCATCCTGAGAAAAACAGATAGGGCCATCTCTTATAATTGGAATAATATCAAGCGTGCTAGAATAAAGTTTCCTTTGAGAACTAGTATTTGGCAATGCGATCTTGTTTATTTCATTCCATCTAGCCCATAGAATTGTAGGGGCCCCTACCCGATAGCGAAGAAAGACAAAAAGAAGTGAGTTATCAAAATTTAGTCAAACTTAGGTGTAAACAGTTATTACAAAAATAACTGCAAAATGAAAATCCAGTACTTTATCAACAGAGAACAATGCATAATATTCAATTTTGACAATTAAAAATTGACAGGACCTCCTCAAAGAAAAGATAAATAAGCCAAACCCCTTTCAAATGGGGTGTTACTAGTAAATGCTTCAACCAAAAAATATCAGTCATACAAATTCTCTAAATAATCAAAATTATATACACAAGGAGCAGTTTTTAGCTACCTGGAGAAAATATAACATTGGGAAGAGCATGCAGCAACTTCTCAACCTTATTCATCCCAACTGTCTCCTGTCTCAATACCTTACGCCGATTGCTGAATTTCACCCAATCAGATTCCATACTCATTCTTGCCCAATATAATGAAACTATAATGACGTGAATTTGATATATACTATTTCCTAACCCAGAATCAATCATTTGTTCCCGGGCCACCTAAGAAGGAAGGATTCTCATAGTGGATTGGTGTCACATGTGCTAGTGACCCTTTCCCAATCCTTGATTGATAAGCTAGTGATGAAATTGCTATGGATATGGAGATGATAAATGGACAAGATCAAGTTCTCAAAGAGAATGACCTTGCATCAAGTTGTGTAGATGATGGAGTTGTGAAGTGAAATGGACAAGATCAATTCTCAAATGAAGAGAGTGACCTTGCAAGAGATTGTGGAGGATTTGCTTAAGGATGAAGCTTCTATTTAAGATTTTCAAAATGCTAAGTGTTGAAGAGAGACCAATGTGGGACTAAGATTAGACAAATGAAAGAAGGACACTTGTCAAGTGGTGATTGTTTGATGTATGTGCAAGATTTGGGAAGAGTGCCCATGAGAGGAAATTTGAATTCAAATTTGAGAGTAAATGCTAAGTGGGGACAAGAAAATGAGTAATAAATGCAATGTTGGAGGAGCAAATCAACTTGCCTTTGAATTCAAAGTTGAGGGAATATTCCCCATAAATGCCATGTTGATGGAAAATCTTGGATTTAATAAATCAATAAATTGATTTATATGTGCAAGTGGCTAGATCTAGAGAATGCAAGTGGGTGAGATTATCATTTAATCATGATTTAGATTAAAATAGATGATGATTATGTTAGTTTAATGATGATTAGGAGTTTTACTTTTAGGACTTTGATATTTGATTTATTTAAATCAGAAAATGATGGAATATGATTTAAGATTTGATTTAAATGGATGTTTGATTTATTAAAATATTGATGATAATGTTTAATTTATTTGATTTTGAATGAATGACCTTAGGAGATGGGAATTAATGAAATTACCTGATAAATGAATGAAGGTGAATCTGATCAATCGATGAATGGACCTAATGCAAAATCTAGTTTAGTTAATGAATGAACCTAATCAAATGCAGAATGTTAATTTTGCATGTCTACAATTTCTATGTGAGTGTGTCTTTCATGTGTATATTGGTGACTTATGTGTATTCATACTTTGTGATTTACGTGTATACATGTGAATACTTTTTAAATACTTTGTGACTTGTAATGTGTATTCGTATGTATACTTCATGACTTGAAACCTATGAATTATAGGTATTCAAGTGTATACAACTTACATGTATACTTTGTCACTTATGTGTATTCCAATGCATATTTTGTGACTTACGTGTTTTCATGCGTATACTTTGTATTCATGTGTATACTTCATGACTTACGTGTATTTGAGTACTTGTGCTTCACTTATTCACATGTATAATTAATGTATTTTGTGTATTAACGAGTATGCTTCCAATGTATAATTAATGTGTTCACATGTATTCTTCATGATTCATGTGAATACTTCAAGTATTCACTTGTATACTTCATGCTTCTTGTGTATATTTCATGTATTACATGTATTCACATGTATGCTTCATGCATCTAATGTATAATTCATGTGTTCATGTGTATTCTAGATGATGTTTTCCCTTTCTCTTGGTCTTTAAGTGTCTTCATTATAATATGAGATAATATGAACTCACGTTCAAATCTTGCTAACAACATTGTCCATTAAAAACATAGTCATAAAGAACCTACAATATGAGGACCAACATTGTCAATGTTTCACAATCATAAAAAATTTAATCATTGTCTTTCATTTTCTCTCGGTCTTGACATGTAACATTTGGTTAGCCCTAGCATTGCTCATTGTTGTCCTTCATGGTTTGTCTTGAGAATTTTGTCAACACATACCAAAGGTTGCCTTTGCATCCTCCTCGTGCTTTAGTTTTTGTCCTATAACTTATGAGTTTTCTGCACTATAACTTCTGATTTTGCTGCCCATTACTTGATATTGCTACTTATATTCATTATTGATGTTCATATTCATGATATTTTTGCTCATGACTATCATACATTTGGTATTGATATTGTTGCCTATTATTCATATTTGTAGTGTCAAAAAATGTCATTGGGGACATTTTCACACTTGTTTGGGCCCTCCTTACAAAATTGAGGCTAATGTTGCCTTGATTTAGTGTTGTAATGTGGTTGGCACATTCACATTAGGTCTTGGTCCCTTGTGAACCAATGAATTTAAATTGTACCTTGCTAAAGTGTTGTGTCTATGATTTATGTGATGATGATCATGATGATAATGATGAATGCATTTACTTTCTATTATGTATGTTGTATGATGTTCTATAAGATGATGATATGATATGTTATGGATGCAAATGATGATGCAACTGATGTGTTATGATTCTATGATGCTTTATGAATAATGTCTATATGATGCAGGTGATAGATCCTATTATGCCAGTGAAATGTGATGCATTTGATGTTTTTGTTCTTTTCTGATGAAAATAAAGGATGCAATGGTTGAATGAATGTTTATATGAATCGTATGATACCTAATTATTTAAGAAGGTATGCAATGATGATATGCTATGATATGATAATGCAATTATGGATGATTCTATATGTTCTATGGATTTGTGCAAATGATGTTATATGCTATGTGAAATGGATTTGATTATGCAATAATGATATGTGATGAAATGTGATGTTCATATTATGTATGGATGTGATGATAATGATATATAATTATTATGTAAATGATGTGATATGTTTTTTAATGTTGAATTATGCTGATGTGATGCAAATGATTATGTAGATGATTGTGTTCTAGGGTCTTAAGATTAAATGAGTGAATTTATTTAACTTCCAAGAGTTGTGGGAAGGTTGTCATCAGTTGATTATTTGTTAAATTAAGCTTCACAAAACCTGAAATATTTCCCAATTCTTTTGGAAATCTGAAGAGACTCACTCATTTAAGCTTAGTGAACCACTTTCCTAATGCCACTATATGAAATGATTTTGATTATGTAAATGAGATGTGATGCATGTCTTTTTGTGTTGTCTGATGTAAATATGATGGGATGCATGGATGGATGAATGATTTTATAATGTTTTATAATGTATGCAAATGATGATGCAAGTGATATGCAACTAAATGAGAATGTTTTCTAATTGATGATAATGCAAGTGATGTGTAACTATATGAAAATGATGTGTTTTTGGTAATGTCAAAGGTACTCAATCCCTTAATGCAAGAGATAACATCATTGTTGTTGCTTTGGAAATCTCATAAATACAGATGCAAACTAACATGGATGCAATCTACTCTAACCATGCAAATCTCATATGCAAAAGTTGTCATTCGTAACAACCGATTTGGTTGTGATTTTTATCAGCATAGGACCTTTAAAATTTTGAAAGTGAGTACAAGCATCAATGGTATATTTAGACCATGATGACCTGATTACTACTTCCATGATGTTTGATAGTGCAAGTTAACACAAGCATCTAAGTATAATTAAATTGATATCACCTAAGTATCACTCGCGTAAATAGACAAGATTTAACCATTTTCCTATGCAAATTCAGAATGTCATCAGTGATACTTTGTAGAACACATTCCATGACAATTTGCATAGTAATAATCATCAACTCATAGAAAATAGACAAAGAAAAATCATACTCCTTCCTGGCTCCTCTAGTTCGATACATCATTGAGGGGCTCTAGAGATATGATAACAAAAATCCAAGTACAACAATTGAACATTTGTGTTTAGCGTGATAAACCCACGATTTAGAAAGAACATCATCCATTTGAAGTTTTCTTTTGATTTGATTTCGCTATTTTGATTTGGGTGTTTGATGCATTTCTACTTGTGTGATTGATGTTCAATGTTGAGTTGCACTATGATCATTGTTTTGGGTTGTGTTGTACTATTGTTGTTTGTCTGTTGGTTTAAGCCCAAAGTTTATTTGCCCCTAGTGAGTTTGGGATTTTATCCCCAATCCAGGGTGAGACATGACCATGATGACCGAAACCTAACCTAAATAACTAACCTAGGGGCCTCGAGGGCTGATCAACAAATTAGCCTCGCCTATGTTGTATACATAGAGACCACGTAGTTCAACCGACGACCCGACCAATTTTTACAAGATGAAATTACGAATGTGAAAATGCCAATTTATTATGTTAGACTCCTAGAAGACTGACCTAAATGTCTTAGGGGATGATCAAAGATCAACCTTGCTTACGTTCAAAGCTTAGAAACGATATAGTTTGGTAAGATGACTATGTTTTTGCCTTTTTGACTTTTTGACCTGTTTTTGGTTTTTGATATGTTTTGAATGTTTTTGGATTTTCGATTTTATGAATGTTTTTGGATTTTTGATTTTATGAATGTTTTTTGATTTTTGATTTTTTGAATGTTTTTTGATTTTTGATTTTATGAATGTTTTTGTATTTTTCAATTTTATGAACTCAACAATGTACACGAATCTGATCCAATGTAGGACATGCCCCTTGTGCGATGCGATAGAACAAAATTATTTTTATAATGAGCTGGAGTAGTACTAGGGGAGATCATGACATAAACACTAGATCAAGATATGGACACAAGGCCCGAGTACTTTTCCCCTATTCCCCATCAAGACCAAGGAAAGGAAGAAAGGATGTATCTAAAAAGAATGATGAAATATGGATAAGGAGAAAGATATGGTATGAAAGATATGGAAAAAGTGAATAGGATAAGATATATGATGTTCAAGGAGATCCTTAACCTTGTCAAGATCAAAGGTGGAAATGTAAGGAATTATAAGATGGATGAAACTTTCCCCCCAAGTGTAGAGTGCAAGAGGAATATGGAAAATAGGATATGGATGATAGGAAAATGGAGGAAGGACTTAAAAATCAAGTTGCATGACTAAATATCCCTTTAATAAACCATGGTAAATAGGAATTAGATTGTTAAATGTTGGCATATTAAAGGTATGATGGAAGAAACTAAGGACTTATCCAAAGGTTTGGATTAAAGGAGAATAATGGGGGATGAATGTTGGGTAATGGATAAGAGGTGGGAAGACTTGCTGATTGATAGATGGAAAGCATGACAAGCTCAACATTGGCACACACCTTGAAAAGTGGTGGAGTGATGGAGGAAAAATGGATTTGGAAGGTGAGAGGTTTTTAGATGGAGGATTGGAGGAAGCTTTTGGATTAGCAAATTTGGATGCCAATTTATATTTTATTGGTTCTATGAGACTTTTTGGAATCCACACGATTTTTGACATTGATATTTGCTTTGTGGGCCTTTGTGGCCTTTGAGATTTTTCTCTTTGATTTATGGACCTTTGTGGTCTTGGGAATTTTCCCTTTTTCTTTCATGGTACTTTGCAGCCTTTTGAAAATTTCTTTTGATTTATGGACCTTTGTGGTCATGGAAAATTTTATTTTTTCTTTGATGGGCCTTTGTGGCCTTTTTGATTTTGATTTTGATTTTGGATCAAATTTTATTTTATTTTTGCATGCCTCTTTGAGGAGACATGTTGATGCTTCGGCACATGTGGATTTTGATACAGAGGCTTTTGACATTTGGCACCCAAATTGCTTCCAAGAGTAATGGGAGGGGTGGATTGAGATGAATGGTATGGAAGCATTATGGATGAGTGAATGTAGGTAGAATTTTGAAAGGGAATCAAGGATGTTTGCCTTTTTTGTTCTTGAGGAATAGGATATGGACCTAGGATAGATGGAAGGTTTGAAGGACTAGGATACTTAGGTGTATAACCAAGGCCATGGTAATATGGGTTTTCTTTAGAAAAAAGGGGTTCTAGGATACCTTGTTCATGAAGGCCTAATCCTTTTCCTTTCTAGTTCATACTTTAACACATTTGTTTACCAATGGGATATGTGTTTTTTATGAAACAAGATGTGAGTCCATTGTGGGGAGGATATGATATGGATGAAATGATAGGCGTCAAAAGTAAACTAGAGCAGATAATGGTGGAGGATCCCAATTTCTAGATGTGTGGTTCATGGATAGCTTGTATACGTGTGATAGGCTCTTGACATGGGGATGATGGGGTGTTTTGATCTTGACTTGGAAAATGATCACGAGGTGTAGAAGATGGAGTAGCTTGCTCTTTACTAGATATGAAATCATCGTAAAGTGGTATGAAAGACATATCTTGATCTTGAGAAGGATGAACATCCTCATGAAAGGAAGGGATATCCTCAAATGGAAGCATATCTTGATCTTGATGAGGAAGGGAATCATGAGATTTTGTAGAAAGTATATCTTTATCATTGGATGGTAGGGCATCATTAGATATGATGGAAGAAATATCACTCATAGGATGCAATGCAATCTTGAGATGGTATGGATTCATCAAATGGGATGGAAGAAGAACTTGGAAGCATAGTCTTCTCTTGAGATGGAGGAGAATCATTGTGGATGAAAAGTGAATAGAGGGGATCATCATAGAATTCTTGAGATATTTGGTCTTGGTCAAACATTGGAAGAATTTGTGACATTTTGGTATCATTAGATGAAGTGGAAAGAATGCTTTGATCTTGGGGTGTAGAGGAGTCTATGAAAACATGGTTTGGATTGAGAGATTGGAATGAATCAATGGATGTAGAAGATATTATAGAATAAGATGGTTGGATGGAATCATTGACTTGAGTGAAAGAATCATGAGGTATATTTTTTCTTATGGGAGATGAAGATAGATGCATGAAATGGTAAGATTGTTCAATATCCTTTGTGTTTGAGGACTGAGATTTTGACTTCTAATTTATTTTTTTCAAAATTTCAAAGAAATTGAATTTGGATGATGTAGTTGTTGGTGGAGAATGTGTCATGTCCAGATTTCTTTCAGATGGATAAGAATGGATGTCTAAAAAAAAATATCCTTCTCTAGTTGTTTTCCTTTGCATATCCCATATTTGTTGTTGAAGGTTTTCCATTTGATGAGCTAAAGCATTCAATTGATCCTCACCTATTTCAGCCATGGTGGTTTGAGTTTCAATATCCTATTCTTTGAGTTTATTCTTTTGTGTCTCAATGATTGGAGTTTCAATGGTTGGAGTTTCAAGATTTGACTCTTCAATGTTTTGATTTTCAAGTCCTTTTTCCTTAAGTTTCCATTTTTGCAACATATTTGAATGGGCATGCAAGTGTTATACATTGTCTAAACTTTGATCTTTGTTTGGAATAGTGCCAAGAATTAAAACTAAGTCAAATAGAATGAAAAATTCTATTGATCGGACTAAGTTTGATTTGATTCTATACTAGTTGTTTCATGATGAAAGGATGACAAATCCCGATGATGAAACTAGGCTTAGAAATCAAAGATATAACGAGTTTGATGATTTAGGCACTTTGAGATGTTTATATCTAGGTTTAGTTTGGAGAATTCTACTTGTAGAGGTTAGGTTTAACAAGTTTAGACTTCTAAGGTATCTAAGGAATGATGTTGGACTTGAGAAAATTCTAAAATTTTGGTTCAAACTTGTGAGATGAGATACTCAAATCTTTGGAAAAGTCTTGGATTTTGACAATAGTAAAAGATGTATAATTTAGGATTGTTCTTGCAAGCTCTTTTGTAGAAATTGAAGGTCAACCTCTCTCTAAAGTCGTAAAGTGTTGATAGCCATCTTTGATGTTCTTTTGGACTAAGAGGTTTGGACTTTGGTTTCCAAATTTTAATCTTTCATGAAATCATTTGGTAACACACATGTTTGACTCTGTTTTTCGTAAGGACTGGTTGAATACTGCTAAGGATTCCTGGGATGAGACTAATTATCAGATAGGAGATAGACCTAGGTCACTATTTTTTGTTTTGCAAAAGGCACCACAGAATGGGAAAAAGGTGCCAAAATAGAGACAAAAAGGTGCCAAAATAGGTACAGAAGCCACCAAAAGGATTTATAACACTATTTCTTGAAACCTTGTTTGGTTTTTCTGATTTTCTAGTTGGAGACTTGGTTGTTTCAATGAATGTAATTCTAAATTAGGGTTTTCACTTTCAACATGTGATGTTTTGTTTGATTTTTTTTTTTTAAAACACTTTGATAAAGACACATCAAGCAATGTACACTCCTAAGGTTGTGAAAGACAATATTCTTTTGGATTCCACGTGGGTTTTACCCTAACCACACTTATTCTTAGTGGATTTCTAGATGCTTGGACCCACTAGCTCCCCTCTACAACACTCACTTCTCAGGGCAGCCAAGCACCAATACCCATGAATCTCCCATAGAATATTTCTCATCACTACTAAAAATTGTGAGAATGTGGATGCCTTCACAATGACTGTTGCTACACCAAAGAATATATAAAGGTTTTTGGCCAAACTATAACAAGGGTTTTAGTATGGGAATTTTGTTTGTGGGGGATAATCCATGTGGCGAGAGACCATTGCTTCCCTTCTCGTCAGAACTATCCTCGTGATACTAGCCTATGTTCCAATATCCACATTTATATACTGGCTAGAAGTTGCTTGGTTTGAGTGTGTTACTGGTTGAGTCGTTCCCTTGGGTGATTACTTTTTCCCACAAGGAAGACCCTCTAAGATAAACAAAAGAAAGCAAGTATACCCATAGTTCGATTAATCTTTATTCCGCATGAATAAAGAGAGAACACATGCCATATACTCCACTCACACTTGCAGATAAACACGAATGGGTTTGAATTTTTGGTCACCTAGTTAAGGGGAGAGTATATTCCTACTATCCATCAAGCACGAAAGACATGGTGTTCATTAACCTCTTAATTAAACTATATTCCTAACTTAACCAAAAGGAAGCAATTAAATCACTTCCAACCCTTGCATAAATCATCAATAGTTTTATAAGAATTTTTTTGACAAGTGTTTTTAGTGCAATGGATATCAATTGCTTTTTATTTCACTTCAATACAACATGTTTCTCTTAAAACCTACAATAAATGGTTAAAATGTTAGATGAGATTAAGAAATTAGAAGACATGATGATTAGATGAATGATTAAGCATAAAAACCCTCAAACTTAGACCAAGTTACAATGTGATTTGACTTTAGGTGTAAAATTGAAAATTTTAACTCCACAAAAATTGAGGAAAACCTACACCATTGCATAGTTTATGAAATTCTACCTCATTTCAAAAAAAAGGTCCAAAAAAGACCTTTGTATGACCAAGATACAACCATTCTAAAATTAGACAAAATGCGCCAGAGCAAAGACAAAAGGCATCACAGAATGGGAAAAAGGTGCCAAAACAGAGACAAAAAGTGTCACAACAGGTGCAAAAGGCACCAAAAGAGGTGAAAGAGGTGCTAAAATGGTTGAAAGAGGCACCAAAAACAGGTGCAAGAAGCGCCAGAAGTCTCACGTCTGAACCTATGAACATAAATTTTCCAGCATGTTAAAAATAAATGGGGCAAGGCCCCACGATGGGTGCCATTTTGTGCGTGTGTGAAATGTGTAAAGTTATTATCAACACAAACCTTAATAAAATGGTTTATATTAAAGATTCAAAGCAAACAAGTTATTCTAATTTGCAATTTAACAAATCTTCCAAGAACATCTCATTGTCCTCTATTCTTAATGATTCTTTTAACCCTTTGGCCCTTAGATTTCTATGTGCTTAAAGGCTATTAGAATGACACTTAAGAAACGAGATTAATAAATTCAAAATGCAAGCCAACTAAGCTCCTACATGCAACTATACGATGGAAAGGATAATGAATGCCATGATAAATAGATGATGGTGTTTATGATGAATGAACAAATAGTGGTGGATACTATGGTAGTGATCTATATGATGCTATATATGATTCTACATATGCTAAAATGCA
Organism: Sequoia sempervirens; assembly: GCA_007258455.2. Classification (NCBI taxonomy): domain Eukaryota; kingdom Viridiplantae; phylum Streptophyta; class Pinopsida; order Cupressales; family Cupressaceae; genus Sequoia; species Sequoia sempervirens. The sequence continues at coordinate 11,230 of VDFB02199907.1, forward strand.
AACTATGAAAGACTAAGATGATACTCCATATTCTCAAATGCTACTTATGAAAATGCTAATCTAAAATGCAACTATGATGCAATGGAAGACATAAAATGCAACTATGAAGCAAGATTTAAAGCTAAGATGTAAATGCAAAGCAAACCATGAAATTAGATGTAACTATAAGACTCCAAAATGCTCCAAAGCTCCAACGATAAACCTGCCAAAAATTTTGAAGCTCTCAATTAAACCTTTTACTATAATGAAGGCTTCATTTTGTGCTACTTCACATCTCAAATCATCACCCGGGATCACTGTGGGAGAGGAGATGTCACATTTAAGGGGGTGAGCCTTCAAATGGAGTTCAGCTTTTGTAACTACATGCCCATTTCTGGACACCTCATGCAACGCCGCCTCCCCAAAGCTTGACCCATAGAGAGGCCGAATACTTAGCAGGGATCTGTCACTGTTTCACATTAATTTTTTCCATAGATTGCGCCCAGTATACTCATATCCATCCACAAAATTTGATGCCCTGGCATCTGAAGATATGTGTGGTCGGGACATTCCAGTATTCCTAAACATTTTTGAAATATTTATATAATGTGAATTATTAAATATATTTTTAAAATATTATTATATTCTAAGACTATATATTTGTTTTAAATGGTTTTAGGAAAATTCACCATCAGCTAGGGAAAATTCACTGTCAACAATTCATCATGATGACAAATTCACCGTAATGACAAGTTCACCTCTAGCAAAATTCACCACTAGCAATTCATTGTCGATTGCATTAAAATTTTGTGATTAATTTTTCATGATGATGATTTGCCGGTGGTGAATTTTCCCATAGTAAATTGTTGGCAGTGAATTTTCGGACAATAAATTACTGCAGTGAATTTACATAATACCATTTTAAATATATTAAATAATTAATATACATTTATTATTTAATTATATATAAAATTTAAATTATATTTCTATTTATTGTTATGTGTTGTATTCTATACAATATATGTATTATAAATACAAACATAATATATAATATTTTAAGTTAATTTATTAAAAATATTAAAAAATAAAAGGAGAAACGCAAGCTCATTAATTAAGTCCCTCTTCACATAATAGCATACAAAATTAATTCCAATCAAATTGGATGCAAATGTTCTCACTTCGTAACAAATGACTATTTTATTTATGGAAGGCACAAATTCTCATTGACCTCTAATGAACGCTGGGACACATGAAGAACTCATAAAATAAAAGGATGGCAAAAATAAAACAATGGGCAAAAATAAGGCAAATGGCAAATGGTGAATGTGAAAAACGGTGTGAATAAAAACCAATGATATGAAGAATAGTCATGATTATTTAGATTGTCTTTTATGTCTTGTTTAAGACTATACATCATCCATGGACAAAATGAGCTCAATGAAGTTCACATAAGGAACGCCTTGAGTGGAATAATAATCATAAAGAAAATTAAAACAATAATTGAAAATATTTGAAATAATGAATATCATAATATTGCTCGTACGATTCAACGATTTAGTTTTTCAAGTCAAACTCATTGACTCATGTTTCATGAGTAGTTGTTCACAATAACTCATCTCTCATTCAGTAGTGGTCAATGAGTTTGACTAAAAAAACTACACTGTTGGATCCTAATAGAAATATCATAATTTGACACATTGTGGAAAATACCTCCTACTTATCACAATGAATATCATATTAGCTAGTGGGTGCTAAGGAAAGTTGTAGCATCCTTTTTCTAATGCAATTCAAATTTCAATTGTCTTATCAGACAAATGAAATAAGTAGTTAATAAAATAAAAACAAAATCTCTGAATTTACAAACACCACAAATTCAATTTCCAATTCAAAAATTTAAATGTGAATAAAAAATTTCTTTACAAACCTGCAATCTAACAATCAAATAAATCCATTTATTTTTCAATTTCATCTACAAATCATTCCATCAAATTATGCTTATCAAAATTTAGCATATTTTCTTTATATTGGCCTTTGCTGTGCATTGATTCTTGATTTCCTCTGATTAATTCTTTATTCTGCGCACTCCTCTTACTCTTCTGGCTGTGTTGGCAATTCTCTTTCAATTTCAAATTTCTCTCTTTCAAATTCCTGCACTGAATGTTTTTCTTTACACACTAATCTATGCTCAAACTGCTTACAACTTTCTGCTGTTCACACACCAATTCCCAGGTGCCCTTGTGTATTTCCTTGTGGTTGCATTTGATTTTCTCTTCACATATGATTTCTTCCAAATTACATTATCCTTTCTGCGATCCTCTAATTCTCCACGCACCCCTGTCTCTTGTGGCTGCATTTTTTCACATATCTTTTTCCTGCTCTTTTCTCACGCCCACCCCACAACAGCCTTGGTTTGCATCCTTTCAACTTCTCAGCATATGGCGTGGCCTTTTGACCTTTGTTTCTTTGTCTTTTCAGTTCTACGCTGATTTCATCTTTTTCTGGCATCCCTCAAACTTTTAATTATCCATAAAATTCCAATAAATAAATCCCATATTCAGGCAGTTCATGTAGAATTTCAATTTCAAGGATAATTAACTGGAAAATTGGGAAATTAAAATATATGGATAATTAGCCAACAAATATCAAAGAGTCAAAATGCTAAACATCAAAATGAAAACAAACTAAAAATTGATGTGATACCTATTTGTGAGGATGTTTCTGCATCATTTTTTTATACCAATATCAATTTCAAAAAATTAGGGGAGGAGTCCATTGTTAGGAAAGGTGCTATTGTTGGTATAGTAATTGCGATTATAAGATTTAGTCTTAAACATAAGATGGACCCTTATAATATGACAATTTATGAATGTTATGTAAAAAATCATATATACGTTCATTAATAAGTGAAATAAATACTTTTTCATTCATATAACATATTATAACACTATCTAATATAAATATGTCATTTATAAAACAAGATGCTCAACTAAATAAACATTGTTGTTATGTGGAAAAATATTATGTACATACAATTATTAAGATGACAATATATACATTAGAGTACTTCATATTATATCTTACAAATCCCATGGACAAAGATAGCTCCTCTCATTCAACTTGTAATAATTTTTTATATTATAATTAACAAAAGGAAAAAATTATTTGTATTTAACATTGTTGTAATTTGTTTTCCTCTTATCATTGACATTTTGATAGAAAAATTACTTACTTTTATTAGGCCATTACAATCACATTACACATGTATGACTACTGAATGCACGATGGTACATATGTATACATTTCACACTTTTAGAAAGTTTCAATCCTCAATTATGACAATTATTTTATTTCCCTTTCTTTGTGTCATATATATATATAAGAAGGATGTTCAAATCTTTGCTGATAATTTGGTTTGCTACATAGTAGAATCCAATAAAAAAATAGTATTCCTCTCCTTTTCAAATAAAATTTTGTGATAGTTGTGTATATACATATATCATTGCTGGTTGCTAAAAAATAATGTTCAAAGCTTTGTTGATAATTCATTGTTTGCTACACTGTAGAACCCAATAAAAAAACATAGTATTC
>VDFB02199908.1:0-19819 GCA_007258455.2 Sequoia sempervirens
CTTAGTTAAATTATCCTCCATATTTTTCCTTGATTAATAAAAATGAAAAGTTGTCGAGCTCCAATATTTGCCTCCTTGATAAATGTACAAAAAATTCTCCAAAATCTGCACTTCAAGTGATATAAATGACAATTAATCTTGCAATTTGATATCCAGAATAATGAAAAATAAGCTTCTATTTATATGCATATCCAGGATGGGAAAAAAATTATTCTAGTGTACATGGAATAACTAGATCCTAGTTTAAATGAATCAAGTAGTAAACAAACAAGTTATTTCATTGTGTGGAGTTTGTTGTTATTTAATTCATAGGTATGCACAACATATCTAGTAATTTTAGAATTTTGTTAAAGTGTCAAAATGTATATTAGAGGTATAATTTGAATTGAATTTTCTTAATTATATTTGTGAACTGAATTTCAAGTTACTTTGTCAAAAATGTATAATAGAGGAATTATAATTTGAATTAAATTTTCTTCATTATATTTAGTTAATTTCAAGTTACTTGTCAAAAGCACATTATAATGGGGTATAATTTGAATTGAATTTTATTAATTATGTTTTGAATTGAATTTCAAGTTACTTGTCCAAAGATTATATCTTGTTCTCAACTCAATGGTTCATGTTGCTTAAGTCATTTTTAAAAATTATTTATTGTGATCAACATGAATGAACTTGAATATAAGTGGCATTGATTTCCCTAAAATTCTACTAGAGATCAAATGTATATTGAATATAAGGAAATGCAAGTTGTAAGAGATCATAAAATAAGAAAACATGTATGTATATTGAATATTTAAAGAAAATGCATACATATATTATGTGTGAACATGTTTAAACCATAAGCAAACACATGTACATGCTTTAAATGCATACATATATTATGTGTAAACATGTTTAAACCATAAGCAAACACATGTACATACATGTAAAGGGATTCAATACATATAAACATAACACATATTATAAGCAAAGAGACAAATGTATGTATATATCATATAAGAAAATATATGTACATATCATATAAGAAAAATGCAAATTAAAGATCATCAAATGTTGAATACTAAAGATCAACAAATAAGCAAATGTATGTATATCATATAAGCAAATGTAAGTTAGAGATCATCAAATCTCAAATACTAAAGATCATCATGTATAAGAAAATGCATGTGGTAAAGATAAAAAATCTAGTGTGCATGGCCTAATATGAATGTCTACTCCTAGTCGAATGGCCATTTGAATGAGAACGGTCCTACTCTGATGGATGTGTTGAGCCCTACAAATAAAATTGTGTGCAAGATGTGTTAAATACATATAATTTATATTAAATAAATTTTATGAAAGTTATTTTTAAATGAACTTGTATTTTTAAATATTAATCTAGATCTATGCATACATAAATATTGCATGTACATATACACGTGTGATTATATAAAAATGAAAAACTCACATGTCCACTGGCAGCAAATTCATCCACAAAGTCACATCGATCATGCACATGATCTCGACCAAGGCTAGGAGTGATATGATGTATGTCCACCTGTAACAATATATATACATACATATATCAACTTACATGAATATCTAGTTAAAAATAAATAAAAATAATAAAAAAATAATTGAAACATGCACACATACATGAATATCTTTTGATATCGGATGACCTAAGTCCTCTGAAATAGTCGCCTCCACCATATCCACCAAACGGTCAAGCTACGAATCAACATCTGCATCCATCCGATCTATCCCATGTCGTGCCATAAATGATGAATGTAGAGGACTATGAAGGTGAGATGGCATCGACGATGATGAACCTAAACCAATCAACATATCAGTAAAACCCATAGTTTGTGCAGCTGCCGAATGAATTATAGGTGGATCCTGATGTGCACTAGTGCTCAGCTGAGAGTGATGGGATCCTGGAACTGAACGATCTCTACATCTCAAATGATCTCTAACATGCTCTATATTGATCCCATTATCTGATGCAATGTTGGCATATTCCTCCAACAGGTCCTCATCCAAACAATGCAGAGTCATGTGTGACATATCTCCTGTAAGTGCATCAAGTTGTGTAGGAGTAGGGATGTCAGCCACTGTAAAAGGATCCATGGTGGTCCACTCTATTGAAAATGGCACGGATCGGGAATGTCTGGACATCAAATACTGACCTACATGATCATCAGATATCTTAGTGGTGGCAACAACAATGTCACCTACAGTGTCAATTGCTTCCTTTTGGGAAGCAACGACAACCTCATCTGCTATGGGGGCTAGAGTTGGGGTGAGATCAGGAGACCTCTCATCAACCAATACCCTAAACACTGGGGGTGGTCTGTCTACTCGATGATAGGTGGGCCTATCAGCAATCCTGCCATGCCCCTGACCAGCATATTGTGGAATGTCTAGGTAGTTAACTTTGAGGCCCAAATGGACCTCAACATACAACTGTTGAATAAAATACAATGGAATCTGGTCATTGTTTGGGTATAGACCATGTGTTGCGAGAAATCGTGGGTAGATCAATGAGGCCATAACATGATCGACACATCTAGTACCCTGGTATCCCCTAACCTTACACACATTTTGATAAAATGGAAAACAAGTGGCTTTTATCATTTCTTTGGTGACACTATCCTATATTTGTTTAAGTGGAACGTCACCATGTACTTCTTCCCACATGCGGGAAAGAATAGTAGTCACTCTATCTGAGGAATATGCACTAGTTCTCTCAAGTTCATCTTTTAGTTTTTCTAGACTATGCAATATTAACATGCATGGTTCACTATATATCCCCAGGTTTGCACCCTATGCTAATGAATCTCTCAATTTTTTAATCCCATTACTAGTATTTGCAAATAAAGAATCTAGCACAGGTGGAACATGATCTGCATTTTCCATGATATATATATACAGTACACCTAAAAGAGCAATGAGACTTTGGTAAATAATATATCTAGATAAAGGGAATACAAATCTAAAATAGTTGTAATAATTCATCTACTCATCAATAATATTTTCATACCATTAACAATTTAAAAATAATTGGAAGACAACTATAATCTATAACATAGCATCCTTAAATGGTTCAAATTTTAAATGAAACGATGAAAGAAAGAATAAGAATACAAAAGATTAGTATAAAATTATTTGAAAATAATTGGGGATAAAAAATATTTAATCTAATAGTTGTTAACATAAATGAACTTCAAAATAGGATTATGTGAGTGAAAAAAAAGTTCTATTGCCTTCATTGAACCTAAATTTATCTAGTTAAGATATGTCTAAAATTAAGAATCCACTAAAATATCAATATTCCATAAGAATCTCATAAAGAGGATGAATTTAATGGAAGATAATATAAAATCCTCCATATGAGGATGAATTTTATCATTACAATATGAGTGAATCATCTCAATTATATAGCCAAGAACATCAAAAAATTATAGATTGGAAAGCAAAATAATTAGACATTTATCATATTTTTATATGTATAAAGTTTAGATACCATCAAACTATTTAAACTTATAGATTGCATAAAGCTATAAATTGAATCGTTAAAACTAATTTATTAAGAATCAAATCTAATAAAGTTGCCCATAATTTTTCACTATATCTTGGCGTGGATCTCCTTCAACTAGATCAATTAAAAATTATTTGTAATGTTGGGGGAAAATGGATTTAATATCATTAGAGTTTTCATGGAACTACCTCTCTTGATCAAAGATAGATATTATCCACTCTTGAGAATGTAAATATGTTCGAGATAACTACAAAATAATTTGTATCCCTTATATCCTTTCATCCAATGTAGCCTATCTCTTAATTGAGATCCTCTACCAAAATTAAGTTCAAATATTCTAAGTTTTATTTCAATGGAAGCAACCACTCATTGTAGAAAATTTATTAGTAAGTGCTAAAGCCAAAAAAAAGTTTTTTTTTTTCTATTTGGATCCATATTTTTTTTCCATTCTAGATCTCTTTCTAGCCATATTCTTATTGTAAGATCATAGTAAAGTAGTGCAATAGATTTAATCGCATCATTCCACAATTGTATCCACTTACCATTTTTATGAGGTCTAGGAACATCAACCAAAGGGATATTAGGCAAGCAAGGTGATCAATTTGATTGATGTGGGAAGTGTTGAGCTTGAAGGATAGATTATTAGGTATGAGGAATAAGAAGTTTGAAAAGTTTAAAGAATTGGGAGGTGATATGTGAGATAGGTTTAATAGAATCTACTTAAATAAGGGTGTTTTGTGGAGAGGGGACAATGGAAAGAGAAATAACTAAGTTTTAATCTATCAATAAAACTAAGTTTCCCTTAGTTCACCATCTCTTTAGTTGGTCCAAGTGAACTAGTGATCAGTATAAGAATATTTTTTGTCTAAAATGGGATCTAAACCCCTCATGGTATTTCTAGTTAGGATGTAGGAATTCAATTATTTTTTAGAGAGTTTATGAGAACTAAACCAACTTGTATCTTGGTTTTTTCCACCATATCATATTCACCTCCTTGTAGCCATTTAGTCATAGGGAGGGCATAAAAATCCATTCCCACAATTTAACTTGAGATGAGGAGTCATTAGGAATACAATAAAGAAAAAATGAATAAGTATTCCTTGGATTAGTAACTGTAAGCACTAAGCACAATTGTTGATGGGATCCACTCCTCAATAGATGATAAACTTAGCCAAGCATTGGGAAAGGTGGGTCAACCTTGCATCCTAATATTTTGATTTATTATTTTGTCCTCATATTAGGAAATGAGGCATCTCACTTTGTGTTGGTAGTTATTTGTCATTTGTTGAATGCTTCAAGGGAGGTGTCTAAGATGTTCTAAATGCATATAATATTATTATAGCTTTATAAGATGAAACCCTCTTATGACATTTAAGAGCATGACTATAGAATATTTATAGTAAAGTATTGACCAAAATTATGAAAAATCATAAGAAATATTTTAAGAAATAGCAACCGTGTCAAGGAAAAAGATGTGGACATTTACAAGAACTTTTTTTTTAAGCAAAAGTGGGAGACCACTTATCATTTTATTTATATATAATATTTTACATATAGCTGGTTCAGGCAGACATACTGGCGGGAAATAACCAGCAAGAAAACCTCCAGTTGCAGTTCGAGTAACAAATTTTACAAAATATCAAAAAGACCAGTGAGGTCCTAGTACAAATGACCAATTGTTTGATTACAATGTTACAAAAGCACATTGGTTGAATACATCAGTACATATGCACATTCTCTTATGCACCCAAAATACCCAAAAGAAGACATCATACTAGATATACCTGTGACCGAATACATAACACGGTGGAGATTACAAAACCTTACTAAACATAAGACTGATAAGCTAGGAAGCCACTTTCAAAAAGATGTAGATTTTCCACCAACATGCTGAAAGCCATTAACTGAGCTTTCTTTTGTTTCCACTCATTTACCTTTGTGTTAGCAATCATGCTCAAATGAAGGTTTTGATTTGGTTTAATATTAGGCACATAACGATAAAAAAATTTCTTTTTGGATGAAGATGGAAGTTGCAAATCATGAATGCAAACATGACTTCTCAAGAAAGAAATGGCATGATATTTTCTTTTTAAATTATCAATATCCTCCATGGAAATGGAAGATCTGTATCTGTTTAGAACTTGGTAGAGATGTGAAGAAGTGTCATGCATTGTGGATAATAACAGGCCTTGGAATATGTGAACATAGGTCTCTTCTTATGAAACAAAACCTTCTTTGAATAATTAACATTAGAAATTAATACAGTTTGGCGAGCATATTGTATAATCACACTAGAAACCAACAATGGAAGATTGAGAGTCTCAACTAAGAATTCAACCTTATAGATAGCATTCATACTAGAAGCCAACAACAAAAGACCAAATTTCATAAATAAAGTTCATGTGTTATATATATGCCTTTGGGGGTCCACAGAGGTACCATGAGCCTTTTGAAATCCTTCTCCATCTAAATGCATCCATTCCAAGACCATTGGGAGGTGGGTATACAATATAGGCCAAGTATTAATTTTAATGTTAATTATTGAAAGAAGGTATATAAATTATTCAAGCATCTTAATTCTCACATACAGGTTACATCTTAGTCAATTTCTCAATGTATGAGTTCCATATATTTGTAATTTTTTCTTAATATAAAACATATTTTATTTCATTAAAATTAACCTATCTATTCCATGTTACAAAGGATGCTCTTTTTTAAATTATAAGTATATAATTCAAAATTAATTAGTAATTTTCAAGATAGAGTACACACAATTTCTTTAGTTAAAATAAAATAATATTCTTATTTCCATGTGAGAGTTATGTAGAATGGTAGTTTGATGTCTCGAAAATATTTCTTTCATATATACTAAATTTTTATCATTGTACATTATGAGTGAATCATCTCAATTATATATCCAAGCACATCAAAAATTTATAGAGTGGAAAGAAAAATAATCACACATTTATCATATTTTTGTAAGGTGTTTGAAAAGACTAAAAGTTTCCCTAGAAAGAACTAATTAAGGATCCTAAAAGCAACAAGAAAGGCAATGAATAAAATCTTCCTAGTTATTTTGAAAGAAACTTTAAAAGGTTCTAAATCCCCTTCACACCCCTTTCTAAATGAAGATAAAATAAATAAGTTACCAAATATTTCTTAGAGTTTAAGGTGGTGATTTTAATATGATTTGAGAATAAATAAGATAAATTAGATGGAATCAAGTTTTGTTGTAAAGGTGATGAATTTTGGGGGAATAAGATGAAAATAATTTTGAACCTAGTTGACTCATTAAATGGCAATAAGATAGATTTTAAAGGGGCTTTATTTAAAATATGTAATAGTTAGATATGTACTAATACATTATATTCTCTATTAGACAGTTATTTCTTCCATAAACATTTCTTACAATCTTATAATTTATTAATAATAGTGATGTGTGCATCCCTAGACACTCTTTGATAACCACACTATTAATGTTGCTATTTTTACTAGAGGATACTCTAATTGAAAAGCATGTAAAGAGGAAGGGTTAGTTAACCTTGATATTAATGCAATGAAAGGTGGGATTATCTTGATGGTATCAAAGTTATCTTAAAGATATATTGAAGGTTTTTCTTCTATGCCTGAACACATTTAGTGAAATATAATGAATATGTGTTATCCTAGAAATATATGTATAGCATTAAGGATAAAATTTAGACTTTAAGTTGAAAGAAAATGTCAAATATTTAGAATAAAAATGGTGGGGATGGAATACAAGCTTCAATAATCTCCTTGTAATAATTAATTGCAATTATAAATGATTAAAACTAAACACGAATGGATGTCACCAATAATTTTTAGATAAAAGGACTAAAATTAGAGTCAAGATATCTTAGTTCAAGTATCAGGATAAAGGTATCAAATTCTTATTCAATGTAAACATAGCTGAGTTTGATAGATAAAAAGTTGGCTCCATTAATACTAGGGGAGCATTGTCTAATGAGATTAAGTTGACACTATTCAATTTTTAGAAGTTAGAACCCTAACATTTATATGAGGCTTGTAAAATAGAACCTTATTAGGAAGAGTAGGAGAGGAGAAATGAACCCATAATAATTATACTTATACAAATAAAAATAATAATAATGTTTAACCATTTCAAAATGTTAAATTTGTTTCACTATGATGATCAATAGCTAATTTGTACAAGGAGGCCACAATTTATAGGGAAATGAAGACTACATAAGAGGAGAATTTATAACATAGTAGCTTGGTTGTAGTTGTTTCTTTAGCATTAACTATTTTCTCTTTTTTCTTTTGTTGTTGAATATTTTATTTGATCTCTTAAAACTTATCAATGGTACTTGATCTTCATAATGATTATTTTCTTCTTTTTCAATTATTATCATCTTAGAAGGAATACCATTTCAATTTAGAGCAGGGAGAAATGTATTTTTCTTTTAAAGTATTTAAAATATTATATTTATTTGATGGTTCCTTCTTAACCTCTTCCACTCCTTGGAAAAATTATCCAACCACTTGAATCTCCTTATATTAATCAATTTACTTCTATGATTTATGTATGCATTTTTAGTGATTTACTCTTTATCCTTTCAATTTATTCATGATATACTTTAATATAGTTATAACAAGTATATAATAGTTTTTCATAATTGGATATGCCTTAAGAAACTCTTTACATGTGAAATTATTTGATGAGGGAAGATATAAATTAAGGTTATTCTTTCTTACTTACCTCATGCTCATCCATTTTTTTTGTCCATATTTTGCAAAGAGGATAAAATTTAATAATACCTCCATTCCTTCTAATCCTAATAGAACTATTTTAATATACATTTCATTCAAACAATCTAGTTTCTTTCCTCTAAATTTATTCTTCGATTCATACATTTAGTTCACCAACTATTTTTGGAGTAATGTCATAAGACTCAAAGGAAAAATATGAAGAATTTTATCCAAGTTTCCATTGTATGCACCCTAAACTTTATATCATGAACTATTTGATAATTTCTCAAATAAATTTGTTAATGAATGTTTGATATAATGCCTCAAATAAATTTCCAATAGTGTTTTGATATAATGCCTCAAATAAATCTGTTAATGGCTGTTTTGATATAGGGTGCATACAATGGAAACACTATTTCTATCATGCTCCATCAAAATTACATGAACTATTTGATATAATGCCTCAAATAAATTTGTTAATGGTGTTTGATATAGGGTGCATACAATGGAAACACTATTTCTATCATACTCCATCAAAATTACCATGATTTGATATAATGCCTCAAATAAATTGGAGGTGCTACTGGTAGAAATGTATGCAAAATGTGGAAGCATAGACAGGGCATGTTAATTTTTTGACAGAGTAGAAATGTATCATAGAAATTGTGTATGTTGAAAAGGCTTTAGAAAATTTCAAAAAAATGCAGTTTCAATTCAACAAATTTGAAAAATTTTGCATTTAGGGTTTTGAAATTTAACAAACAAATGCATTTTGAACTCTACGAAATTCAAATTTGACAAACCTGGTGCTCGATATGCAAGTTGGGTTGATGAAATTTGGAGAGACAAAGTTGAGTTTGCATTCGCCGAAGAGATGAAGTTGAGTTTGTTCGCTGTTTTTAGATCACGTTCTCCGTTCGCCGCATGCACAAGCATAGGGAAAGCAACTGGTAAAAAGTGAAAATGACAGTGACAAATTCATGTTTTTTTTTATGTCTTATTTGAGGGGGTTCGGTCGAACCCATGTTCGATCGAACCCCTTAAAATATTATTATTTTTGTTTAGGGTTTGGGGGTTCGGTCGAACCATTGAGTTCGAGCGAACCCATTGAATTTGGGAAAATGAAATTTCCTTCCTCATAAAATTTGTAAAACAATATTGTGGTTTGACCAATAGGTGACAATGGAGATAGGACCTTTTATAATTTAGGGTGGGCTAAAAGGACTGACCTAGTGCCTCGAGGGCTCATCAATGATGGCATTTCCTAAGTGACAAATGCAGAGGCTCGTAGTTCAACCATTTTGAGTAATACTATTTTTTGAAATTTTTTGACTTTTTTCAGATGTTTTTGGATTGTGATAATATATATTTGAATGTTATTGTTTTGGGGGACCAACCTAGGGTCTCGAGGGCTCTTCAGTGATGGCCTTTCCTACATTATCCATGTAGAGGCTCATAATTCGCTTATTTGTGACTCAATTGCAACTCATCTACAGACGACCTACAATGTTTTGGGGATTTTGATGTTTCTGACTTTTTTTGTTTTCTGGATGTTTTTGATTTTGATAGATTTCGACAATGATGGGATGTACAAGGATTTGATCCTCTACTAGTTTTAGGAAGTTGCCTCTAGTTCAAGACAAAATTACATTCATTAGGGTGGATGGATGAAGATGGTGTAACAAGGTTCAATACTTTATCAGTTATTGACCCATGCTTGGATACACGTTTTATTATGGGATGGATGGGGTGAATGCTTTAGATAGTGCTAATAGATATAGATGCAAGTTTTATTCAATTGTAGCACCTGTTTACCAAGTTTTCACTATGGTACCTATCCAAGAAGTGCCACAAAGTGGTTTTCACTTAAAGGACCTTTTATTTCTCTTTATTGATTTTCTTGGTTTTTGATTTTTTTTCTTTTTTAGCTTTTTTCCTAGGATACTCTGATGCACTCGAGTATAAAACCTTTTGAGATGGCTACTATTCAGAGGTTTAGCTAAAGGTTCGCCTTTAGGAGTAGCTAACTGATAATCTCCAGAGCCATAGCTTATTGTTATTATGAAGGGACCTAACCAATTTGGTTCGAACTTCCCCTTTCCATCCTGATTTAGCTAGATCTTTTGATTCTCTTTCAACACTAAGTCACCAACTTGAAAGCTTTTATTCTTGATCTTCTTGTTATAGCTTCACTTGAGCCAATTCTGATAAACCTAGAGAATGTTTAACGTGCTCAAACATCTTTCATCTAGAAGCTCTAGCTCAATAAGTTTGGACACCTAATATTCCTAATTACTGATCATGCCTTTTAGGGATACTCATAGTGATAGGATTTCAACTTCGATAGGTAGGATCACTTCATATCCGTAGACCAAGGAAAAAGGTGTGGCACCTGTAGATGTACGAATGCTAGTTTGGTAAGCCCATAAGGATAGGTTTAGCTACAAATTCCAATCACAGCCGGTGTCATTAATGATCTTTTTCAATATTTTTAGAATGGTTTTATTGGATGCTTCGGCCTAACCATTTCCTTGGGGATAGTATGGCATTGCGAACTGGTGTTGGATATAAAATTTTGAACAAAGCTCACAAACATCTTGGTTCTTGAATGGGGTTCCATTGTTTATTATTATAGTTTGGGGAATTCCATATCGACAGATCAAATAATTCAAGATGAACTTGGATATTTGCTTCCCTATGATGTAAGTTAATGGAATGACTTCTATCCACTTTGTAAAGTATTCTATTGCAATTATGATAAATTTATGACCATTGGATGAAGCGGGAGATATCTTCCCTATCAAGTCTTTTCCCCACTACAAGAAAGGCCATGGTGTAGTTATAGGTCATAGCTCATGTGTCGGTGCGTGAACAAGATCACTATGTTGTTGACATTAGCAATATTTTCATGAGTAATGAATGGATTCTTGCTCCATTAAGGGCCAATAATACCCTATTCTTAGCAACTTGTGTACTAGGTTAGGTCCACTAGAGTGAGACCCACAAATACCTTCATGCACTTCTTGTAAAGCGATTTGTGCTCCGTCCATGTTAAGACATCGATTAATGTACTGTCTAGGCTTTGTCTATATAGGGTATCTCCTAAGATGGTGAATCGGGATGTTCTATGAACAAAGGTGTTCTTTTGGTTTGTCATTAAGTTAGGGGGTATGATACCATGTTGGATATAGGCAAACGTATCTTGGTACCAAGGTGAGTTAGGACCAACAACATCACAAACAAGTTCTAATTCTGGGATATCAAATGCCAGTATAAGTAGTTTCTCCATGAGGAATTTGTATCGAGGAATGTCTTAGGGAATGTTGAGGAGTGAACCTATTGTTTCCATAGCATCGGCTGCTTTGTTGTTGATTTGAGGAACTTGTTCAAAGGTGACGATGACAAAGTACTATTTGAAACTGTCCACCATTATTTTGTATGGAATTAGCTTGTCATCCTTTGTTTGGTACTCATCATTTACCTGACTTATTACTAGCTAGGAGTCTCCAAAGACATGTGGTTCCTTTACCCTCCATTCTATGACCATCTTCAGTCCAGTGATGAGTGCTTCATATTCAAAAATGTTGTTGGTGTACTAGTGTACTTCTTTCCATTGGGGCAATCGAAAAAATTAGAAAATTTTTGAATTTCGATCACGACAAGTTTATTCTTTGAACCAACACAACAAGTACATTGCTTCAAAGAGGGGCAAAATGTAGACATGCAAAATTAGCATTATGCATTCATCAAGTAAACCAGGCTTCACATGCATCCACTCATTTAATTAATCAAGTTCACCTTCATCCATTCATCGGATAAATTAAATTCATTAAGTTTATTCCTAAGGTTGTTCCTTTTAATCAAATAAATCAAACATTCATTTAATTAAATCCAAATGCATTTTCCATCCTTTTCTGATTTAAATAAATCAAATATTTAAGTCATAAAAGTCAAAAGCATCCTAATCATCATTAAGCTAACCTAATCCTAATTAGCCTAACCTAACCACCCATCACATCCTCTAGATAATCCCACTTGCACCAATAAATCAATTTATTGATTTCTTAAATCCAACATTTTCACTCAACATGGCATCTTTGAGGAATATTCCATCAAGTTTGAATTCAAAACCAAGTGGGCATGTACATCCAACAAAGCAATTAATAAACTCTTACATGTCTCCCACTCAGCATTTACTCTCAAATTTGAATTTGAAATTTCCCCCTCTTGGGCACATTTCCCAAATCTTGCACATGCATCAACCACTCACATGATGACAAGTGGCCTCTTTTCATTGGCTTGTTTTTTAGTCCCACATTGGTCCCTTTTCAACACTTAGCATTTGAAAATCTATAAAATAGAGGCTTCATTCTTAATCAAATCCTACACAACTCCACAATCTCCACATCTTGATCCACAATTCTCATGCAAGGTCACTCTCTTAAACTGAGAATTGATCTTGCCCATTCATCATCTTGATCATCAACATATCATATTCAAATCGTTTTCATCATGGAGCTTAATCAAGGATTGGGAAAGGGCTTCTTTCCATAGAAGCACCACTCCACTATAAGATGCTAGTTTGATTATTAGAATGGTGTTTTCTATGTTTTGCTTGCTTCTTTTGCATTATTCTTGTGATTAGATGAATCTTATAGGGAATCTTTTGTTTGCTTTGGTTTACTAACAATGCTAAGGGTTTTTGTTTTTGAGATAATGCAGATTTAAGGTTCTACAGTTGGTACATGAAAAGGAAATCCTATAAGCCTTAGGTATATTATCTCCTTGCGGTGTAAGAAATAAGATACCAAACCCTGAGCCATGTTAAGTGTGGGACCCATCTAAGTACAAGGTCCATTGGCTTGACTGATTAGTTAGAAGCATGCTTTCATCTGGAAATTCTATTACTAGAGGTTGATGATCTTCCATGGGTGTGTCTACTAATTGATCTGCTATTATTTGTCCCTTTATGGATATTTTTCCAATGTATTCTATATCAAACTCACTAAGTATCATTACCCACTTAGCGATCCTCCCTTTAGAGTTGCCTTTGCCAATAGATACTTTATGGGATCTACTTTTGATATCAACTTTACTTGCCTATTTAATATGTAGTGTCCCAGTTTCTATGTTGCAAAGACGACAGATAGACACGCTCTTTCTATGGGCCTATAATTTAATTTATATCCCACCAATGTTCGGCTGATATAATATACCACTCTTTCCTTGTTATTGTTATCTAATTACGCTAATAGAGCTCCTAAAGCAGTCGGTGTTGTAGATACATATAGGATCATTATCTTGTCTAGAACTGGAGGTATTAGTACTGGAGGTATTAGTAAGTAATCCTTGAACTTTTGGAAAGCCTGATCACATCTATCATCCCATTTGAATGTTATGTCTTTATGTAATAAATGGGTGAATGGATGCCACTTGTTTGCTAATTGTGCAATGAATCTCCTGATGGATTGTAGCTTACCTTGTAGACTTATCAACTCCTTCAATATTTTTGGAGGAGGCATTTCTAATATAGATTTTACCTTGGTGGGATCTACCTTGGCGCCTCTTCTTGAGACTATATAACCCAACAGTTTTCTAGAAGTCATATTGAATACACACTTCTTTAGGTTCAGTCGTAGGTTGTATTCCTCTAGCCTATCAAATAACTTTGCTAGGTTAGCCAAATGATCTTCTCTTTTGATGTATTTTACTAATATTTCATCCACATAATCCTCCATAGTGATATGCAACATATCATGGAAAATGGTGTTCATTGCTTGTTGGTAGGTTGCCCCTAAATTCTTCAAACCGAATTGCATAAGGTTCCAACAAAAGGTTCCCCATGCACAACTGAAAGCTATTTTATGTTGGTCTTTGAGGGATATCTTGATTTGATTGTACCCAGAGAAATTGTCCATCAATGACAACATTTCATGCCCTACAGTTAGATCTATAATCATGTTGATGTTGGGTAGAGGGAATTCATCCTTTGGGCATGCCTTGTTGAGATCCCTGAAGTTTGTGCAAACCGTTATGCCACTAGTGGGTTTCAACAATGGTATGTAAGGTTAGATACCCACTCAAGATAGTCAATGTGTCTGATGAACCCCACATCTAGCAGTTTTTGAAGTTCTACTTTGACCAAGAGTGCAATTTGTGGATGCATCTTGTGTAGCTTTTGTTTCATTGGTTTAGCTCCAAGGAACACTACTAGGTGATGTACTACTAATTTTGGATCTAGCCCTGGCATGTCTACATATGTCCATACAAAGTTGGTTTTGCATTCATTGATAAATGATAATAACTTTACCTTTTCCTCAAGGTCAAGTGATGCTACATGATATGTTATTTTTGGTGTCTCCGTTGTGCCGACATTGATAGGTTCAAAGTATTCAACTAAGAGTGCTGATTTTTCTTGATATTTTGTCATGGGGAGATTGAATCCTCCATCTTCAGGTGCCTCAGAGAGGTTTTCACCTTGAAATTTGTCCTTTTGTTTTTCTCTTTTCTAGATCCAATAAAGCCACATTGTGGTTTTCCTTAAGGGACCTCTTTTTAATTTTAAAATTCTTTAGTTTATTTTTGTGACTAAAAGATGCAATCTCCCCTCCAAAATATGCTCCTTGATCCAAATCCATTACAAAATCTACTTTATCATCTCCCTATGTTATACTAGTTTGAAGTCCCATGAACTCCTCAATAGCCTCATTGTTCTGGAATGTGTCCAAAATAGGTGTATGATGTTGTTGGTCCCAGTCTATAAGTTGTGGATAATGAAAGGATATTTTTTCATTGGTATCAAAAAATCTTATGGAGGTTGTTGCTAGGGTAGGGACATCGGTTTTATCAAGGCTCCATAGGGTTTCTAGGTTATATTCACTAGAGTCACAAGAATCCCATTCATATTCATTGGAATCTATTTCAATGTGGTCATTGTTAGATGTAGGTTTCACAGTGATGGTATTCATGTTGAGGTTTTCAAACATGTTTTGGATATACAAGTAGTCATCTAGACATTTGCAATTCTTTGATGCCTCAACAACAATCGAAGTAGCTCCTTCCTCATAAAATGTGCTTTTAGTACTTGGGGTAATCACTTTAGATGAACCATAACCCAGTCCAAGATTCTTTGGGTGCCTTTCTATAATAAATAGTTCTCTTCTACCTTGTCCATGTAAACCAAGGCCACCTTGTCCAGTGAACCCCATGCATTTTACTATCTGATACCCTTTACTATTTTGATCAATAAGAAGGAGAGGTAGTGGTTTTTCTCATCCTTCTTCCTTGTAAATCCATGAAGATAGGTCTTCTTCAAACACTTCTCCATCTTGCATGCCTCCCCACTTGGTGAAAATGGTGGTTTTGACTATCATTGTAACAACTTAAACATCTCTAATCTCTTTCGGTCCTCCATAAGTTTTCAGTGTTGGGGAAAGCATTCTGATGCAAAAGGATTGGTTGAAGTGGTATTCCCCATAGCCCTTGCCAAGCACTTGGATCTTGAGATTGGATTTTGGTTGATCACTTGATGGAGATGCAATGGAAGACAAAGGTAGTGATGATGGGTTCACATATGAAAAAGAGTGGAAAGATATATCGTTGTTGGGTATTTGAAGATTTTTTTTGTACTTTTCCTCCAATTTGGCATAGTAATGAAAAGGTTCAGGGTCGATATATATGATAACCTCCTTATCATTATAAGGAAATTTTAGGCACTAATGGAATGTTGAAGGGACTTATTTAAGGCATGGATCCATGGTCATCCCTGTAAGGAAAGCTTAGGTGTGGAACAAACTCTCCTAACATCAAAACCTCAGGGAAGAATGCATATATGACTTTAAATTTTTGCAATTACAGTTCAATAAGATACACTTGAAAAGAATAAAAAAAAATAGAAATGGACACATACACAATTGGACACTAGATTTATGTGGGAAAACCCTTACAGGAGAAAAACCCACAACACCAAGAAAATATCCTTTGTATTACAGTAAAGAAAATTACATACATAGATCATGCTTAACTTTCTGATGTCAATATTCACTGTTGCAATATTCACTGATCAATCTTGTACAGAACATTAATCTCACAATGCTCTCAGACGCATATAATGAACCCATTCAGATCAATCCATGTTCAATCGAACAACACTACTCCATCCAACTATTCACCATCGTCGACCATTGCAGAGAGAAATCCATTCTACTCACGGCATGTTCATTTTCCACAACAGAATAGTCACAACTGTTTAAATTCCAACGGTTCACATTCCACTTCTCTCATTGGCTCAGAACACACCACGTAGGATAGACGTTCGGTCAAAATTTTTAACTAAATCGCATGTCGGTGAGACACCAGACCATGTCTCCCCAATGCTAAAATTTCTGAACACATAGCTATTGACAAGACCAAAGGTATCGAAAACACCCTAAGAAGTCAGACCGATAACATATCAAGTCTCCCTGATATCACAAGAAAACCAACTGTCCATCGGCAAGAGTCACCACCATCGGCAAGAGATCATATCGAATGCAAAACCATCGGCCAGACTCACTCTATCGGCAAGAATTCTCACTAGCGTCCATTGCAGAACTATCAGCAAGACCATCGCTGTCACTAAGATTCTTATAGAATCTTTATGTCACATCAATGTTCATCGTGCAGTTCTATCAACAAGGCCATCGTTGTCAGAAAGAACTCATATCGAACACAAATCTTTCAGCGAGAACAACGGTATCGACAAGAGTTCTCATTGAACGCACATACCTGTCAGCAAGAGGAAAACTATTGGCATGTCGCTCAAAATGTTAACTTCATAACCACTGCATACAAGTTATGAATTTACTAATCCCCACGACAAGCCGATACCACTGTCGCCCAGTCGAAGAAAACACAAACTTTCAAACTTTGCGACAAGGTTCTTAAGTTACAGAAATCATCGATGCCACGACAAGCCGATACCACTGTCACCCAATTGGAGAAAACAAAAACTTTCAAACTCCGCGACAAGGTTCTTAAGTTACATAAATCATTGATGTCGTGACAACGAAGGAAGTTGGTTATTCGGAAAGTTATGAAACTTCCAAACTTCGTGACAAGGTTACAAACTTAGGAACTTCAATGATCGGCGGACAATGAAGACTTGAATAGAGATACAAGCCAGCAAGTTGAGGCACAATTTCCAACAATCTCCCACTTGACGAAGACTTACTACTTCGTTCAGACTCGAAGTTAATGAAGGTTATGGGCTCCAAGGCCCATCAAACTGCACACCACCTGTACTTTTCTGTGCTCATTGGTTTCGTCAATGCATCTGCAACATTTTCCAGAGTACCCACTTTTTCTAAAGAGACCTTTCCATCCTCCACCATATCTCGTACAAAATAATACTGCACATCAATATGTTTCATCCTAGCATGGAAAGTAAGATTTTTAAATGAAGCAAATAACACTTTTCGGCGTCTGATGGTGTAATTTTCCGCATCGACCTAATGTTAGAACAAACATTTTAACTAGATTGTAACTACCGGGGCATGTTGCTTTTATATGTTCTACCTGCAGCAGTGAGACAAGCGACTACAACGTAAACATAATCCAACTAGCGCTACCATTCATCATGAAATATATATCCATGGTGGATCTTCCTGCTGTTAATGTCCCCACGCTTGAAATCAAAATCCACATAGCCTGGATGAGAGTCCTCCTATGATTCAACCAAATTTCCATGGTAGAAAGCATGATACGGTGCCCTTAAGATATCTAAACACTGTTCATAGCATCCCAATGTGTCCTTCGAGTTTTCCATAAAATGACTAAGTACTCCCACTGCTTGGGAAATGTCTGGCCTTGTACAGACCATTGCATACATTAAACTGCCAACTGCACTAGCATAAGGCACTCTGGTCATGTCCTCCATCTCAGTAGGAGATTTTGGACAATCTTCAATATATAGCTTTGTTCCCTGCAAAATTGGAACAACTAGCTGCTTGCACTCAGTCATACAAAATCTCTCCAAAACAGTATTAAAATACTTACTCTGACTGAGCCAAAGTTTTCTACTCTTCCTATCCCTGGTTATTTCCATTCCCAGAATATACCTAGCTGCACCAAGATCTTTCATTTTGAACTTTGCAGAAAACTGAGATTTTAGATCAGAAATCATTAACTTACTATTGCCTATGAACAACATATCATCAACATAGAGAGTAATAATAAGAACATGATCATTTTCAGCTTTGTAGTACACACATGATCATATTTCAATCTTACAAATCCAAATGAAAAAACAAAAGTGTCAAACTTAGGTACCACATTCTAGGAATTATTTTAATCTATCTGAGATTTTTCAACTTGCAAATAGATTTCTTTACCTTTTTCCACAAAGTCTTAGGATGAGACATATAAATCTCTTCTTCAAGGGTCCACCATGAAGAAATGTTGTCTTCCACACATCCATCTGTTCAACCTCTAAGTCATGTATATTTCTTTGTAAGTGACAAGAGAGAAATCGATAGGCGTCGACTTAGCTATGGGAAAAAATTCTCCATAATCAATTCCTCTACACAGGAGTACCTTTCATGGCTCCAACCTTGCCTTATACTTTTCCTGTATGCATCCGGACCTATTTTTCTTTAAATACCCATTTCGTGTAACAAATTTTTTACACTTGTAGGCAAGGGCACCAAACTCCAAAGTGTCATTCTTTTCTAATGATGCCATTTCTTCATTCATGGCTTCCAACCAAGAGTTTGAATCAGACATTCTAAATGCCTCTTTCACAGTCCTAGGTTCATCAGTGCTAGACATTAAAGCATAGGCACAAGTAGAATCTAATAAAGAAAACCCATACCTATCAGGTTGCTTTCTTTCACGTGTTGACCTCTTCACAGACTGAGGTTGAGGTTGATCTTCTTCTTCAGAACTATTAGAACTACTTGAGCTCTCCTCAGTTTCAGGTACATTTTGAATTTTCAATTCCTCTTTATCTGGTGTTGGAGGAATTTCAACTACATCCTTTTTATCTTCTGATTTTGTCTCTGACTGCAGATCCAAAGTAGAAGGCTTCAGCTCACGAAAAATAACACTTCTGTTGTATAGAACATTCTCTGTATCAGGATTCCAAAGCTTGTATTCTTTTATGCCAGCACTATAACCAATAAAAATACATTTAACAACCTTGTTTTCCAAGTTAGACCTTTTTTCATTTGGCACATATGCATATGTCTCACAACCAAAGACATGAATGTGTCTCAGAGAGGGCTTCTTTCTAGACCATGCTTCCAAAGGTGTTTTCTCAACAAGAGCGGAATTAGGAGAACAAATTATTAAGTAACATGTTGTTGCAACTGCCTCAGCCCAGAACTTCTCCTCCAAGCCAGCACTGCTTAGCATACTTTGTGCTCTTTCCATTACTATCCTATTGAACCTTTCAACAACTCCATTTTGTTGCGGAGTGTAGGGTGTAGTTTTATGTCTTTTAATCCCATGATCTTTACAGTACCTTTTGAACTCATTTGAACAAAAATCACTGCCATTGTCAGTCCTTAAACATTTTATTTTTCTTCT
>VDFB02199910.1:0-26487 GCA_007258455.2 Sequoia sempervirens
ATTCCAATGTTCATTCAATACCAACTCATGGAGAAATTAGAATGCATACAATCTTCTTGCTATATTTGTATAAATGCTACATGCAAGCATTTGTATACATTGCTACTTGCTCGTTCATCTTTCTTAATAGAAACAATGGAATATAGAACAACAAGAATAGAAATCCTTAAATACATATATGGGTTCAATTTTTCCTCTATTTAGAAATTTTGGAAAACACAAATAAGTAGATATATATATCCATATGCACACATGTATCTATTTATCTATATATACAACAATATATTTGAATGATAAAATTTTCCATCCAAAAAAATTAAGCACGTTAAAGATTACAAAATTTTAATGATTACAAAACAATGTACTTGTTATAAGAACAATAAAATACTCTGCCATAGGTAGCTTCAAATAGATGAGTGGAAAACAATATCATGAAAGTTATTGATAGCCAAATAGATGAGGGTAGAAGAATATCATGAAACGTGTTAATAGAACACAACCAGTCTATGTAACAATTGCCTTGTAAATTCTAGTTCCATAATTTTTTGTGCAATACTTATTCACCAATGAGAAAAATTTACAAATATCTATTGTTGAAGAGACAAGCCCCACATTCTCATTATCAACTGTAGGAAACTCTTCTATATTTGAAGAATTTTACAATAGTTTGTTATCAAACCAACACCACAATTGCTATTTCAACAAACCAACCCAACCAATATATTTTCCCACACATTTTGCAGTATACTTTCCCATAGACATATATATATATATGTACATTCATACATATACACATATATATACATATATACACATATATACATATTATAGAGAAAAACACAAATTCTAATAGGATTATTAGGGAAACAATGAAGAATCACACAAATTAAAATAGGAGGGATTGTATATATATGGATATGTAGAGGTTTTCTTATCTGTTTGAAGTTTCCAATGTGATTTTTATCAGTGAAACCGTGAACACAATTTGTTGTACGATAGTTGTTCCACAATTTCTGTGTTTCTCTATAATATTTAATTCCACCCTATGCACATTGCATTTTCTACATAATGTGCAAGGAAGTACATTGATTAAGTTGCATTGTTGAAAGAGCCATTGTGGCTGCAATTTGCTATTAAACTAGCAGGGACCACACATCTGAGGCAGTGCTTTGCTACGAAACCAACACAACAATGCCGCTTTCAACAATGCAACCTAGTCAATATATTATCCTCACAAAACTTCTTCCAAATGGACAACAGAAGGCACAAGCTACCATAATGAAGAGTTTCTTATGGCAGGAGTTGAAACAGATGAGAGAGAAATAAAATATATATATATATATATATATAACACTATAATGGTTGTTTGAACAATGTAACTTAATCAAAGTATACTTTTCCACACTACAACATTCAATATTGCATTTACTTCATCGGCCCCCACTGGACAACAACAACAAAATGAATTATCCCCCACAATAGCAAACACTTGTCATTCACCTTCCGTGTATCAAGGTCACCACCTCCACAACCACCAAACCATGTAATATATATATACACACACACACACACACATATATCTACATTGCCATATACATATATATATATATACATACATACATACATACATACATTCATACATACATACATATGTATATATATACACATATACATATATACATATGTAGACACATATCTACACTCTATGCATCTTTGGTGCCATACACATTTTGTACAATTAGCCCCTTCGAATCCCTCTAATTGATTTCACTTCAAATCCTTACAAAGAGGACACTATAGATTGTGAATGGCCACACAATTTATTCTTCCCTTTGCCTATATACATTTACACATTCAATGAGCTGCCATGGTTTTCATTTTACTTTGATGCCCACCTTCTTTGTAGTCTACTAACAAATAGAGGAATTGTATAACAATAGCTGCATTATCTGCCATTGAGTATTATAGAGTAAATGGGGAAATTGTAAGAGAACTATTAGTAAAACATACATACATATATATATAGACATGGAAGTAGACATGCACTGATCTTTTCAAAGACCTGAAAATATTTTTTCCTTAATCATTCTATCCATGTGCTATGATGATGTGCATTTTCCTTGAATGCACTTGTTTAACTAAAAAATAAATATAGATATGCTTCCAATGCTAATAAATATAAAGGCAGGAGAGAGATAAAATTACATCATATCTAGACCAATCTATATAACAATTCAATTGCCAATTCATAATCCAAGTAGTATTATTCGACACTAAATATTATAGGAAAATACCGAAATGATAAAATATCTAGATGAAAAAGACATTTACTATATAACACCAAGAAAACTAATTTCATCTATTTATAGTTGTGTATGCATATGTATGTATATGTTTACATGTATATATGTATGCATATGTGCACATATTTGTATGTATATGTTTACATGTATATATGCATGGATATTTGTACATGTATATATACGTATATATGTATACATGCATATATATGTCCATATGTTTACATGTATATATATGTGCATGTTTTACATGGGTATTTTTGCATAAATGATTAATTTATTGTTCATACTTTTTAGGATCTCCTTAATGTTCCTTTTGATAGCAGGTTGGAGGGTTTTAACACTAGTGTGGTGAAAAACCTATGAGAAATTATATGTATATACACACACACATGTGTATATATATATATGTATGTATATGTATACAATTATATAGTTGCGTACATGTTTACATGTATATATGTATGCATACGTAGACATGCATATACACATGTTTATCTACATGTATACATACCTATATATGTATACATGTATATATATGTCTATATGTTTACATGCATATATATATATCTATGTTTACATGGGTATTTTGCATAAATGATTAATTTATTGTTCATGTATTTGGTTCTTTGTTTAGTGTTGCTTTTGATACCAGGGTGAGGAGTTTTAACACTAATGCACTGCGAAATGTGTGAGAAAGTATATTGATTAAGTTGCATTTTTGAGAGATCCATTGTGGTGTTGGTTTGATAGAACATTATTTATTGTTCATGTCTTTCGTTTAGTGCTTATTGTTCCTATTGATAGCAGGTTCTAGGGTTTTATATTGATTAAGATGTATTGTGCAAATAGCAAGTATGGTGTTGCTTTAGCAGCAAACCATTGTTAAAATCACCGCGTTCTTCTCCATCCTATAGCATCTTGGGGGGAGTTAAGGGAGGGAACTTTTTTTTTGTGGCAACGTGGGTGTTGGTTATTACATGGGTTGGTGGCAGTGGAGAATGTTTTCGTTGTAACGGGGAAGGTGAATGGTAAGTGCTTGTTGGCCTGATGGTTAATGCATTTTGTGGTTATATATATACATGTATATATATGTCTATATGTATACATGTATATATATGTCTATATGTTTACATGTATCTATATATATGTATGTCTATATGGGTATTTTGCATAAATAATTGATTTATTATTCATGTGACCCACCGTCTGCTAATTGTTCCTTTCGATAGCAAGCTCAACAATTTTAACATTGATTTGCTGCAAAATGTGTGAGAAACTATATTGATTAAATCAAATTGTCGAAAGAGCCTTCTTATATTATATATATACACACTTAATCGAGACTCCAAGCTACATTAGTGTTATTCTAATACCTCTTTTAGAATTTCTCTATTTCTCCATAATATTTAGTGTGAGGCAATGCAACTCAATTTTTTTCATAAAATTAAGAAGATTTTACTAGAGTTGCCCCTATAGCAACGAGTATCAAGCCAAAAATGCACAACAATAACTACAAACAATAAACAAGGGCCGCACAAATTACTCACCCCAACCATATTTTTTTCACGGAAGGAAAAAAAATTAACTGCAATTTCCCTAAACCCATAGTAAATAGAGCTCCCAACACCAAAGATATACACAGATAATCTAAACAATAGGCCAACAATGAGAGAAACATCACCTGATACTAAATATCATAAACAAATAGAGAAATTGTAAAATGAGCTATTAGGATAATAGTAAACACCCACCAACACAATTTTATCTCCAATATGTGAATGGTTTCATACATCCCTAAACCCTACACACAGATAGCTATAATTCTTCCTATTCTAATAGCTACAACGCCAAAGTTATATAGAGATAATCAATACAGTAGACCAACAATGACAAAAAGTAGATTTAACTACAATTGCTCCTATGGTAACAAGTATAAAGGAAAAGAAACATATAACAAGAAGACATTAACAATAAATTAATAATTTATGCAAAACACCCAGGTAGAATAGAGTATAACCCCACAAGCTTCATTGAAAATGAAAACCAAACCATGTGTACAACATCAAAGATGCACAAAGTATATATATGTGTCTACATATGTATGAATAAACAAGGGCCACTTTCACTAAATATTATAGAGAAATCAAGAAATTGTAAAAGAGGTATTAGAATAGTACTCAACAGCCAAAAATTAGTAGCCCTTATCCATATTTTTTCACAAAACAAAGAAGATTTAACTACATACTCTCCACCCCCAAAGACTGATAATCTCCTTCAAGTCTCGAAAATGGGTATAACACAAAAGATAGAAACATAAAAAAAGAAGACATTGACAATACATCAATCATTTATGGAAAGCACCCATGTAAAAATGAGTATAAACCCACAAGCTTCATTGAAAATTTGAGCTACATCACCACAAATATAAAAATTGTAAAAGACCTGCTAAAATAATACTAGAAATCCACCAAAGTAATTTTATCTCCAATATGTTAATGCTTTCATACAACCCTAAACCATACACATAGATAAATACAATTGCTCACATGGTGATGGCTACAACACCAAAGATACACATAGAAAACCAAAACAATAGACTAATAACATGCAAATAACCAAGCCCAATCATATTTTTTGATGGAAGAAAGAGAGAGAATGATAATCTCTTTCAAATCTCAAAAATGGCTATACACACAAAGAACCCAAACAATAGACCAAGAGCGAACAAATAACTAAACCTAACCATATTTTTTGGAGATCATCTATGCAAAACACCCATGTAAAAATTAGTATAACCCCACAAGCTTCATTGAAAATTTGAGCTACATCGCCACAAATAGAGAAATTGTAAAAGACCTGCTAGAATAATACTGGACAGCCACCAAAGTAATTTTATCTCCAATATGTTAATGCTTTCATACAACCCTAAACCATACACACAGGTAAATACAATTTCTCCCATGGTAATGGCTACAATTCCAAAGATACACACAAATAACCAAAACAATACACCAACAGCATGCAAATAACCAAGCCCAACCATATTTTTTGATGGCAGAAAGAAAGAGAATGATAATGTCTTTCAAATCTTGAAAATGGGTATACAGAAAGACAAATAGACCAAGAACGAACAAATAACCAACCCTAACCATATTTTTTCAACAAAGAAATAACATTTTTGTGCAATAAATGAACCATCTATGTAAACTACCCATGTAAAAGGACTTACAAATTTTGGAGCACAAGATTTTTCAATCTCACATAAAACGGTTTGTGAACAACCTCCTATCAAACCAGTGATGGAGTCGAAAGACACAATTTTTTACAATAGTCTGCTATTAATCCACCGACGAAGCCACATGCAAGTATTTTTACAATGACCTCCTATGAAACCAATACCACAATGGGTGTTTCGACAATGCAACTTAATCAAAATTGCTCCTATCATCAAGGTTGCAATGCAAAAGATACACATAGATAACAAAAAACCATAAATGAACGATGAACAAATTACTAACCCTAAGCATATTTTTTTACAAAAGAAAGAACATTTAACTGCAATTCCTTCATCGATGCAAAATGAACTCTTTTTAATCTCCACAATGGGTATAATGCCAAAGATACAAAAATTTGACAAGAACACATAGACAATAAATTAACCATCCATGCAAACCACCCATGTAAAATGACTTACAGATTCTGGAGAACACCAGTTTCCAATCTGGCATAAGACACTATCAAACCAGTGATTGAGCCAGAGCCAATGATTTTTTCAGTCATCTACCATGAAACCAACACCACAATTGGTGTTTGTACAATGCAACTTAATCAAAGTATACTTTCCTAGACTGCTACATTCAATATCACATTACTTCATCCATTCGCATTTACTTCATCTACCTCCATCGTACAACAACCACATAATGCATTAACCATCGAGCCAACAAGCACTTACCATTCACCTTCCACCTTTCGAGGAGACCACCTCCACTGCCGCCAACCTACGTATTTTCAAAAGTCCATGTCGAACACTTTCCATTCACCTTCCCCATTACAACGACAACAATCTCCATTGCCACCAACCCACGTAATAACCAACACCCACATCACCACAAAAAGAAAAAAAAATGTGCCCTCCCCACCGACCGGTAAACCTCCAGCATTGGAAAAACCAATTCATGGTTGGGCTAATGAAAATCCCAGCGGAAACTTCAAACAAAATAGCCTATTAGCTAATAAGACAAATATCTTTATGAAAAATCATCTTTATTAGCACCCATTAATTTTATGTGTTGATCATAAGGGTGGAGCATTGATCACTCACCTCTACTACTCTACTACATCTACTATAGGAACAAGAAGCTTTGAATTATTTCTTCATAAATAATTTTAATTATCTTGTTATTCTATTTGTAAAATTTTTAGCAAGTGTTGTGTCTTATTAACCATTAAATAATGAGATGCCTAGCTCTTTTATTTTTATTTGTGTAGTTAACACAATATATCAAATATCATGCATAATTTGTTGCATTATTAAAAAACTATTGTGATGTGGGAAAAAGAGACCTAGGGTTTAAATCACACTTTCTCTCAACATTACATTAGAGAGGAACCACAAATGATCACATACATCGACTTGGCTACTAATCTCAATGGAAGAGCTAGAATGATGGATCATGGTTTTGGTTCTTTTTTTTTAGGATGATATTAATTGATTGATAAGGAAGTAAATTTATTTGATAATGAAAATATTTACACGAATCATCTATGAAGCTACAAAAAATTAATGTAAATACAAATAAATGTGTAACTCAAACATATAAATGAATTATAGAATAACAAAGTGCAAAGATAGAGGAACCTATCATAGAAATCTAGACTCAAATTGGTTGGACAAGTGTTGTTACACCCTAGACTAGAGGGTGTAGATCTCAATATTCACTAAATAGATCTTAGATGGTTATAGTCTTTAGGTTCTTCATTTTAGGATTCATCTTTAGAACTTTTTCTATTGATGATGAATTCCACTAGCCCTAATTTTTTGAGATAGGAGACTTGAATTCTTGATCTTACAATTAGGTCTTCAATTTTCTACCAAATCAACTTTAGATCTACCACTTACGCACAAGAGAGGGGAAAAAGGGTTGTGTCATATAGGGTCTTTCCAAATTCAATCCCTATTTTGGTGTTTCCACCTCCACAATGACTATGATTATATAAAAAGTTCTTACCCTCAATCTGACATAGGAAAATGGACTAAAATAAGTGATAAATAATAAGTTTTTCTTTCCTTGATGGAGTGAAGTCATTATACTCATCTCATACAAGGAGAATTGGTTTCTTGAATGAATTTACTTCACATGTTAGTAATCACAAAACAAATGAACAAACTCACATGCAGACTTGATGCATTGCAAGTATAAATGTTTACTAATAATAAGTGATTTGAAATCTCCTTATTCCACTCATAACTTCTTTTTTGTTGTTCGATGTGATTTCAAATTGCTAGGATTTTAAATGGTCAAAAAGATAGGCATATTCAAATGTATTAATTTATTTTCCCACAAAGTTAATTATCAAAAGCCAACAAATAAATTTAAATTTGTAAATGTTTAAATGTTGATAATGATATATATTAATTGGGGCAAAATAGGCTATCAAGACCTATTTTTTGTCTTTTAGTGTCATTAAATAAATATTAAGTGATAATTCTCAATTTAATTTTGATTTATGAAAATGACCATAAAATGGACAATTTAAGAGTATAATTAGGTCCAAGCACATAGGGGGAGCTAAAACTAGTGTGAAATTGTTAGGGGTGACAATTTACAACACTAAAAATACATATATATAAATGATTTAAAGAGCTATGTAATAAATATTTGAATACTTTTAGCAAACTATGTAGGTTTGATTCAAGAGAAAGTCTCATAGTTAAGCACGCTAGTGACATAGCAGTATTAGGATGATTGATCTACAAATAATTTTAAATATAAATAAATAATAAGATGATTATATAATTATGCCTAAACCATCTCAACAATAAACTAATTTTCCAAGTGTCAATTGTCCTAATGGCCATGGAGAGAAAGATAAATTAGTCATAACTAGAAATTAACGAATTGATGATTTAGATTATCCCTTCTCAAAATAAAAAAGGTAGAAAATTAAAGCAGTTCATGACACACGAGTAAATAGTACAATGGACTCGATGCACTTTAAATAGGAAAATGATAACGAGGAGATTCTAAAACTGTTCTTGAGGTAAATTAAAGTACTTTCATGGAATGTGAGGGAATTAATTCCCTTAACAAAATTCACTTAATAAAGGTATCATATCAATTCCAATAATTAGGATATCATCTTACTATATCATTTTATCTATTAGAAAAAACGAGACATTTATTTGTAGGGATATAATGGTGCAGCAAGGTTATTAGCTATACTATGGTAAAAAAGGAGTGTCTACTAAATTAATTGCATCTCGGTCTCTTTTATGTTGGTTAAGATTAAGAGCCTACTTTTATAACGATTTTTGGATTTTCAATATTTGTTGTCGTATAGCTAACACTCATGAAAAACATCTTTTGGATTACATTACCTCAATGTGAAATGTGCTTAATAAAAAGTATGTATTTTATGGGGATTATTATAATGCTATTTCATCAAGAGGAGAAATTTGGAGGGATTGTTCCTCCTCTCAAAACTCAACAAGATTTTAAGAACTTCATAACTTTTTTTTTTCTTTTGTCAAAAAGGTAATGGCAATTAACATGAAAATATAGATGATTTTATTTTTATCAAATAGTAGAAACATTTGATTTATTTTTACTATCTCCAAATTGATTGGCTAGTCCTTTGAAATGCTCAATTCTCATTCTGCCATTTTTGGGGTTTGTTCATTTTCTAATTCTTCTCTACATCTTTGAGTGAAAGGCCCTAATCAAATCTCCTTTAAAATATAAAATAATGTGTTCTTAACTATATTAGATTTCCTTACAATCTATTAAAAGCTAGTGGGAGAGTGTACGCGTTCATCATCAAATCTTGCACTTCTCTAAAAGCCTTATGGGAAATTCAACGAGTGGGGGACCAATTTGTGCCTCACTGAATGACCTCTAGAATTTTTATAGAAATTTGGCTCTTCTTTGTGTTTGGAGAAAAGGTATAAATAAATGTGAATAAAATATAAAAATGGTGATGCGCCAAATCTTTTACAACATTTTAAACATTAACTATTCCTTATAACTGATATGATAAACACAAAATGTCGCAGACCCTTCATTGTTGGGAAGAGAATGAGCCAAAAAGGCTAGAGAAAGTACAATGTAGTCTTTCAAATCTCCCCATGGGAAGCACCCATTAAGATCCAATTAGACATAAAAAAAACTCTAAAGATTAACAAAAATATCCAAAAATTTACAAAATCCTTCTATTTTTACAGCATAATATGGAAAATGGAAAATCCTTTACAAAAAATGGAAAAGTCCAATAGACATAATCCAATTTTTGAAAGCTAGCATTTAACATAGAAGCTTAACAACATTAAATTAGCTATCCAAACTACCAACACAAAATTTTAACACAATGTTTTCAACATGAACGAAATTCGAGAAAGAAATTTAACAAAGGTCATAACATGCACAATTTCAAAGATTTTTCCCAAATAGATTGAACCTCTACAATAAATGAACTAAAAACAAAGGTTGGATACCAATCTAATGATAGTTTGAATGAAATATAACATGCAAGAGAATAGCAGTATTTGGTAAAAACCCTTCTACTTCTGAAAAATAGAAACTCCCTAATAGATCTATATCCTTCAAAAACATTTTTGAAGCAATTTTTCTAACTTTTTTAACTAACGTTGCCAACCCCTATTTATAACCAGAAGAAGAGAACACCACCGCAAACTTCTAGAAGTAGAAACTACCAGATGTTTGGACCTGATAGCTCACAATTTGATCTTAGATTTTGTGGGTCACGACA
Source organism: Sequoia sempervirens (assembly GCA_007258455.2). Taxonomy (NCBI): domain Eukaryota; kingdom Viridiplantae; phylum Streptophyta; class Pinopsida; order Cupressales; family Cupressaceae; genus Sequoia; species Sequoia sempervirens. The sequence continues at coordinate 10,293 of VDFB02199910.1, forward strand.
ATCTTCACTCGATAATTCTCAACTGCTTCATTAATGACTTCAAATATTTTAGGGTGCTGCCACAATAGTGGTTTACACTTTCTGGGAGATCCTAATTTTAGCTAAAATCACATATGTTTAGAAAATATAATGATTTAAGCCTTGAAAAGTTCTATGTAAAGGATTCCAATTGAAGAGGTTTGATCAAACCCCCTTGAAGCTACCCATTCGACCCCCACTAGTTTTAAACCATACCTGTAACAAAGTATCCTTTACACCTATCAAAATGTTGATAGAAAACCACTTTTGATTTACCTTTTGGTGGATCAAATGAATTCATTTAAAATTTTATTTTTGTATGTAGTCCTTATTATAAGCTTCCAAAAAGTATAATTTTAATTTAATTAAATTTGATTATTATATATATTTTTATTTCTTGTGAATGTAGGCACGAAATCCAAGCTCTATGTTCTACACATGTGGAAAATAGAAGATTATAAAAAAAAATGAAAAATATGAGTGCACCAGATATTGAAGTCCTTGATCCAACAAAAAAAGAATTTTGACACATACAAAAAGTTGTGTTATACAGTCTTACCTATGTCTGAATTGTAATTGGTTTGACTTTGAAAACTTGATTAAGGAAAAAATATTCAATAAAACACTATGAAACCAATTGGAAGCACTAGATATCATAGTTACAAATCTAAATTTGAAAAAAATAGAATTTTATACTTCATGGAAAAACAGTTGTGTTATACGATGAGTGTCACTCCTTAAAAATGGTGTTTACTGAAAAAAACTAGTTTTTGAAGGAGATGGAAAGAGAAGTGCAATCTAATTCCAAAATTTTTGAAAAAAATATATTTAGAATCTATAGATAAAATGTCACAAATCACTAGTTTGCATCATCTTAAAATTCCTCATGGTTTAACCGCTGTAGATGTCTGAAAGTGAAGATTTAGTTAGAAAAAATCAATTCAATGTCCAGTTTGGCCAAAAATTGTAAACCAGTATTGTGGGATCACCCTTTAGCGAAGATAGCTATAAAAAAAAATCAAATTTTAACATAGCCTAGAAAAAATCTAATCAACCAACCATAGAGATTGGTGACACTGACTCGAAAGTTCCACACCGAAAGCATGACACACGTCACGCTTCCTGACAAACTTCGTCCAAAAATATTGTTAGTGTATTAAATTTTTCACTTAGGCTAATCTCTCAGGTAGTTTTGTTTCTCATATTGGGAAGTTTTATACTTATTTTTTTACTCTTTCCTTTAAAAGGTTGTATAATATGTAATTTATGTATCTCAATTTATTCACTCTTTCCTGGTGAAATAGTTGTGCTTCTCTCATGTACATTGTGAAGGATTTTTTGTTGCAAATGGTGCTCCTAGGAAGTGGTTGACACTAACATTGTATCACAACCAACCATCTTGCTATCCTTCCTTTGAGAGTTTTCATCAAAGGTTGTTTGAGATAATTTCTTTTGTTTTTTTGACATTTGAAATTTTCCAATTTTCCAATTTTCTTTATTTGACTTATTTTTGATAATTACAGTTTCCTATTGTTGGCGAATGCAATTAAACATCACTGGTATGATTTTTTCCCTTCTATGAGGCATGTTTTTAGTGTCATTAGAGGGATCAATTCCTATTTTAGAAGCAATGATTGGACATTATGTTGATTGGAGGCATTTCAAACTTTTGTTGGGCATGTTTTCTATTTGGAGACATTTCATTTTCTTCTTGAGGTGTTTATCTGCTAAAAGAGGGGATGGATCAAAATATTGAAGAGCAATTCATTGTAGTGTAGGAAAATGCATACCCTTGCATTTTCACACTTTTTTGGGCCTTCCTTGCTTTATTTATCCTTATTTACGTCTTAATTGGTCCTATTTTGCATCTATAAGCCTGATGAATTATATCTATCTATGGCTAATCTTGACAAACATCAAAGGGGAAATGATAATTTAATGATTCTAGCTATGTGTTCCTGATTTTTGGGTTGGGACTAAGATGCCACCTAGGGAGTCTTTGTCTTCCAAAGGTCTTGGGACCTTGATTTCAAGTGCACCTTAAATCGGCCCCTTTTTTGGAGTATGTGCCCTAGGTTTCATGCCTTGAGACTAAGACACCACCTAAGGGGTATTAGTCCCCCTTAAGGTATTTTTTGGATTTAATTTCAAATCTTAGCAGGATTTAGCCTCCTTTAATTAATGAATTCACATGCCAGCTTGTTGTGGTGTAATTTCAGGATATTAAGCATAGGTAAGTATAAATACAAGGTTTCTTCATTCATTTTCAATCAATACTTTTTGTGAGAGCATTCTTAATAGGATAATTGAGTTCACAAGAGCATTCAAGAGTAATTCATCAAGAATTTGGAGCCATCATCAAGATTCAAGCATCATATCAAGGATATTCTTGCATCACGTGTTTTTTTGAGCTAACATTTGTGATGTAGGGTTTTGATTCAAGCAAGCATTTAAAGTCAAGATCTATCAAGAATTCCTTTGATTCAAGATCTAAATTCAAGCTAGCCATTTCACACAAGTTTTCAAACTTCATAACAAGGGTTTGGTGAGTTATACCATTGCATGTTGCTCATTCATCATTTCCCTCCATTATTCCATCTCATTTCAAGGTTTAATTACCAACAAGGGGTTTGACCAACGCAAACCCCCATTCACTAACAATCAAAAGGTTTTCCCTCTCTATTACTTGTTTTTGTTTGCAGATTTAGGTTGAATACTTGAAGATCATTTTAAGTGCAAAGTTGAAAAAGATGCATTGCAAAGGTGTCATCTTCATGAATACTCACCTATAGGCTAGATTTTTTCAGGACTTGAGATCTGAGAAGAAGGAAGTGCAAACATTGAGCCTTAGGATCATATTCAAAGATTTAAGAAATTCAAGATGGGACTAAGTTGGTAGTATGGGAATCTTAGTCTTCCAAGTGGTATTTTTCAAAGATTCTTTCAGATTCTATTCTGACATCCGAATATTTTGCATTTCTGTCAAAAAATAGCAATGGGACTAAGACAATACTAAGGGCGTCTTAGTCCTCCCTAGCATATTTTGACAGCATTTTTGCATTTCTAGAATCCTTATCATATTTCTAGACTTCCCAAGTACACATACCATAACTTGTTATTGTTTAATTTCATCATTTTCATTCATTATTTGGCTTGCATTACAAGGTTTTGTGAGTTGAATGTTAAAAGTGTCTTTTCCAATCTTTTGCTTAGTGGTGAACCCCTCAAAGCTTAAAGAACCCCCTCCTAGGTCTTCCTTGTTGAGAATTGACTCACCCTTTGGGTTGATAGTCAATCCAATTTGGGACCCTAGGACATATTTGAGTGACAATAGGAAAATAGTGGTGCAACAACATTCACCTCATTTTTCATATTGTTCACTTTGGTGAACTTGATGTAGGCAACTTGGGAAAACTATTATCAACTCAGATTTTGTTATTTTTCTACAAAAAGCCTCTACTCGAACTAAAACTCCCTTACTAGCATCTTAGTCCCTCTATGGGTTTTTGGCTCAGAACCCTGCCCGAGTTATTTGCATTATGTTCTAGTTTCTAGAACCTAAAAATTCCTTCAGCAAGACCAAGATTCCCTTGATGACATCTTAGTCTATGTTGAATTTGAATTTTTACAGTTTTCAGGGTTTAAATCTACTTTTCTATGCTTTATTTTGCTGCCATCAGTTATCTATTTCAATGGGTTGACCTTATGTTTCATGAATTTTACTAAATATATCTTAAATTGGTTCATTTCATGCATTGCTTCATTCCAAATTTGCATTCACAACATTTCATTGCATAGATAATCAGTAAATTACCTTGTTTGAAATCCAAAAATTATATCTACACATTTCATTTTAGGCCTTTACGTCACATTTTGAGTTTGCATAGATTACTTTTCACAAATGTTAGTATCAATATTTTCCAAGTTTTCAAAGAAAAATTTATTCAATAAACATTTTAGTCATTCATTCAATGCATTCCCTAGTTATGAGAGTCTCTTAGTGCAAGAGAGTGGAAATATTGACCCTTTCCTATTTGTGGGAATGAGGTGACAAAAGAAGATATAAGCATGGACATTCATGACGATCATATGTTTGCTTCTCCCAATACCTCTCCTTTTAGTGATGAAGGTATCTTGGTGAAAGAATATTCAATCATTCAGAATCATGAAGGTCTTGTTTTTCCTTCTCCTCATTCCCCTTAGGAAGATAGTATAACAATAGAAGATGAATTCATTTCCACCACTTTACTTAGTTTACATTCCTCTCCCAACACTTCCCCTACTTGCAAGAATGCTACAATAATGAATGACCATGAAAATGACATTTGTGAAGAGGAAATGTTGGTGTTAGGAGATCTAATAATTGAGAGCTTTGAAAAACCTACTTCTCCCACGTGGGAAGACATTATAGAGCATAGGGATATAATTATAGATAACCATGATAATCATGTTGGCTCTTCTCCTAATATCCTTCATAGTAATGAAGATGATAGTTTTGTGTTAGAAGATATAATTGAAAGTCATGAAAATATCATTTCTCCCTTTCCTAATGCTCCCACCATTTGGAAAAATCTATTTGAATGAGAAGATCCAATCATGGAAAACATGATTCTCCTTAGATCTTGATGGGCCTCCCCTAGTTGTGATGAAGTTTCTTGAAAAAAATGTGATGAACATCTTGTTTCTTACTCCCCTAAAAGCTCTCCTACTAGGGTAGGTATTATGGCACAAGAGAATAATACTTTAGCAAACAAGAATGAAATCATGGAAAATAATGATAATCACATTTATCCTTCTCCTCATATCTCTCCTAGTTGCAAAGAAGAAAGCAATAAGATTCACGAGAATCTTATTTGACTCTCTTTCCCTAGGGAAGACATTATGGAACAAGAGAATGCTATCATTGATAAACAAGACAATACAACCATTGATAACTCCCTTACGTGCGATGAAGTCATCTTAGAAGAACCAATCCTTGAATGTCAAGAACATTTGGTTTGTAGTTCTCCTAAAAACTCTCCTACTAGTGAAGATATAACAGTGGAAGGAAATGAGAACATTGACAATAGTAATTCCTTAGATGAAGATTATGAAGTAACATTAGACTCCTCTTCACTAGGAAATCATGAAAATTCTTTAGAGGTTATGCACATTAGATATCCCTTGAAGTACTCTACTAATCCTAAAATTATCATTTATTGACCCTTGCAAAAACCACAAACTCAAAATAAACCTGTCCTCATCCTTAAACCACCTAAGAATAATGTTTCCTAGCAACCGAATTGCAATTTACCGTTGCTAATATATACAACACTAGGAACTATCTGCAACCAAGACAAACACCTTCAACATCCCTCCCATTGCCTAATCATATCCTACCTAACCCTATCTTACTAGGCCCTCCTTGTGGAAAAGAGTATGATCTTATTGAACAACTTAAGAATACTCCCACAAAGATATCCCTCTGGGACTTGATTTAGAATTCCCCTAACTATCACATTATGCTTCAAACTGCCTTACAACTAGTTCATATCCCTTCTAATGTGCAACCAAATGACATAGCAGCCCTGATTCAAGGAATGAATTTTGAAATTGTTTTCCTTCACAAGGAGGACATGTGATCAAAGTTGATTAAGCATGAGTGAGTTTAATTTCATTAAGATTATTTCCCAAAACACAACTTGACACATCCACTAATGATTTCAAGGACATCCACAACTTACCAAAGCATATATCCATGATGAAATGCAATGCAATGATCTAGAATGAAATGTGTAAATGCAATTTTCAGATTCTAAACTATGCAATTTTGAAATTAAGTAATGCACTAAATTAACCTAATTAAGTTAGGTCTAATGAAATGAATGAAACAAAAAATCAAAAAATTTAAATAGATATTTGATAACAACAAACATAAGCACATAAATGAAGTTTTTAATGTTGTAAAATGTAGATTCAAACCTAATTCAGGACTAAATCGCCTAGATGGGTGAATAAGTCCCAATTAGGGTTTCTAGAATATTCAAATACTAAAAAATAAAAAGCACATAATTCCCAAAAATCTAGAAAAACCATCCATACAGGGATTAAATCATCTAGGTGGGTGAATGAGTCCTAGATTAGGGTTTTTAAACCAAATTTAACAAATTTTTAGTTGATCTTAAGGTTTCTAAATTGTATGTTCAAATGACTACTTGCAAGTATAGTTTTCCAATGAAATTTAGTGATGTAAGATGCAAAAATGCAACCTATATGCACTTTTCACTAATACAAGATTTAGGAGCCCTAGATGTAATTCAAATACTGCAAATGTAATGCAAATTTAACTGAGATATAGGACTGCAATGTTCTCTAAATTAAAAATTCAAGGGTCCAAAGGTTGGGTTCACCAAAATGAACCAAAGGAAATAGAGTTCCACCTTTTAGGAAATGGAACTAAGGACCTATTTCGTAGTTAGTTCATTAGGAAACCAAGATCCCTCAACCAAGTGACTCAATTGAGGGAAGGAATTGGGGTTGTTTCCTTGGGTTTGATTAAATGGGGTTCACCATTAAAATGAAGCTTCAAAGGAGAAATGCAACTTTGAATGCACTAAACCCTAGAAACTTAAAACATGAAATCAGACTAAGAAATATAAATTAGACAAAAAGGAACCTAGTAAACTAATGGATTCCAAGCAAGACCTACAACTCTAAAATTATGATTTTTTAAGTGAACTAGGACTCATACGTTAGGCTGGTGATTTAGTCCTGTTATAGGAATCTAGATAAAATCTAGAATCTTCTGCTAGTAAATCAGGATCTATAGAAAATTGGTAAAAAGAGATATACTAGGACTCATACACCCAGAGGGGAAATTTAGTCCCAATATTAGGGTTTGATTGAAAATTTTGTAGCCTCTAGTGATTTTTTGTAGCTTTCATCTTGTTTGATCTCCAAGTTTGAAAGTTTGAATTTTGGTCTATAGGTAAGTTTCCATGAAGATTACAACTTCTTGACAACTTTGACAACTTTTGCAACTTTTTCTTTAAAGGATCTTCAAGCTCCAAATCACTTATATCTGCAACCACACATCAAGAGGGAAAAATGTTGTTGTGTTACAGAATAGGTGTTTTCCTTGGTCAAACCTCGTTTTGATAATTAAACTTTGAAATAAAATAAAATAGCATGAAGGAATGATGAATGAGCAAATGTAATGTTGCAACTCACCAAAAATTTGAAATAAAGGTTGCAAATTTGTGTGAAATGGCTCCAATGGATGTGGATCTTGACTCTTGATTTAATGCTTGAAACTTGACTTGAATACTTGCCTGAATCATGAAAACCTACATAAAAAATGCTAGCTCAAAAACACACATGATGCATGAAGACTTTGACACGATGTTTTAATCTTGAATTGATGCTCCAAATGCTTGATAATCAACTCTTGAATGGTCTTGATCTCATAAAATTGCTCTCATAAAAAATGTTTAGATTGCTAGATTTCTTGTTGGGAGAAGTTATGTGAAATAACCTTGTATTTATACTTGTTTATGCCAAATTTCCCAAAATTACAACTGTAATGCCTCACCAAAGAACCCCAGAGGACAACACACAAACATGACTAAATAAAAAAACAATTTTTTTTTAATATGAAATAACATTGGAATACATAAAATAACATAATATATAATTTATTCCTAGGTCCTCTAAGTTTCCATGACTACGCTACTAACATTTCTATTAATAAAGAGCTAGAATAATTTCATTAACTAATATGTTAACATGATTTATCTAATAATCAAGTTCATTTTAATCTATCACATTAAATTATTCTACATTATAAAATTCCATAGCATGCCATCAGATAAATACCATTAAATATCATTTATAAATAAATAACAAATATATATATATATATATATTCCATTACATGAGAGTACATCAAAGTTTGTTACATCATTACATTATTTACAATACTGCTTCCCTAAATACAATTGGGAAGAATACATCTAAGATACAATCCAATACATATACATGAAAGACTATCTTCTCAAACTAGAACATGAACTAGAATCCACTACATAAGGTACACCTCCACGTACATGAACATACAACAAGGAAACCTATTGGAGGAAAAAGCACCAACCTCCTGAATATGTGGAAACCTGAGGTCCATCCCCCGTGCTAGGAGATAACATAAGGTCCCACTACAAAAAAATAATCAAGAAGACAATAGGCTAACATAAAAAAGGCTATACATGACTCCAACACAACATTGCAACAACATTAACATCACATACAACACATACATCACTTCCAACATTGAATTCACTTCCAAAGGCACACATAGCACAAAAGTAGAATAACAACTAGAGAATGCTAGACTACAATAGGAAAGAGTGTCATTGCATGGTCCTGGGATGGGTTGTCCTAGAGGTCTCTCACTAGACCCTGGCCCCCATTTGTGGTTGTCTAGTATACCTCTCACTAGGTCCCAACCCCATAGGGTGACACATGCAGAACCAACATTACTTTGGTGAGGAAAAGGAATTTGATCTTGCCAACCTGGCCTTCTCTACCCATCCTTACAATAAACAAGCACTACAAGCATGGGCGAGGTATCCATTATCTTGTTTATGTGGAAATTACCCATTCCCCCAATTCATTATTTAGGTTATCATTAGATTAAGAAACTCTCCAATGGGTTGTCATGGTCACCACTTTGGGATTCAGTCCCCATTGAGAACCACTCCCCCTACTTGCAACTATTAAACCCTACACAACAAGCAAGGAATTTACCATCTTGCATACTTAACCTAATCACATGAATCCAAAACACAATGCAAGGCATTTACCCTCTTGCACACAACTCAAAACATTACCAACCACTTCCAAGTGAAACAACATAAAACCCAAATAGACCAAAAATACTCCCTCCTAACCTGTAGAAGTCAACCTTAACCACTTTGCACAAAAAAAGGACCACTTTTGAACAATAACCACAATCATCCCAATTTCCAAAAATCAACACAATAAAACAAGCAATCACTCAAATAATACAACCATGAAATGCATTATTTCTGCATTTCATTTTACTCATAACTTAGCCACTAAATTCACTCAGTTGGTCATTTACCACAATAGCATGTATTCTAAATAACAAATTACATAGAGAATTTACATATCAACTAGCAAATGAAAATGAAATAAATCAACATTTAAAAAGATCATCTAATTCATTCATTTAAATAAATCCTTCAATTATCTAAATATAATTAAATCAATTTCTTTTCTTTTCTATTTAGTTTTCCAATTCACTTATCTACACAAGGCCGAAATAATATTTTGCTATAACCATGATAAATATAGATGTATATATATGTGTAAATATATTATTACAGGCTGTTGTTTTCATTGCAAAATAGTATATCAGATTATATTATGGTATACACATATAAATACACATACATATACCAACATATATATAAAATAGAATTACAAAACATAATGTTTATCCAACAAACAAAATGAAAAATCAGCGATCTCCAAGTTATTGTATATGCATCGATTTCTAAATTTATTGCATATTTATTGATTGTGGGTAATGAATTCCTAACCTAAACTATAACCATCAAATTAAAAATCGCCGACCATAGTGTGAACTCGGCTCACCCAACAACAAATACAAATGCAGGAACAAATTTTTCTTTAGGCGGTATCGAAGTTGAATAAATAGAAGCATAAGCCATATGCGCTACCAAGTAGCGAGTCTATAGGAAATTAAATCACCATATACAAATTTGATGAATAGACAAAATAAACCTAGATGTGATGCAAGGTAGCTAGCTGTTGGGAGGAGAAGATAAGAAAAAAATTGATACCAAGCATAATGTATATAAGTTGAGTTCCAGCATAAAGTTAAAACAGTGATCACCAAATACCCAGCATAAATTGTGTACCATAAATAACCATTGGATAGAGATCATAGTACTATGTATGAAGCATAATATTTCCATTATTCATAAATTGAAATATCAACCATAAAACAAGTTATCGAATATCAATCATAGAACATTTTAGTCAATTTCCAAACATGATGAATATCAAATGTAAATCACATTACATAATATCTCCTATAAAAATGTAGAGTAACCATAAAACACAGCTAAGGAAGTCAAAACGTAGAAATAGAGAGAGGCGACTAGCCTATTAGAAATGTCTGGATAAAAGCAGGGCAGTTGTTGAGTAACAATTGGCGGGGATAGTTCTTGCTCCACTGCCACCTTCTCATGAAATCTCAGTCATGTTATAATCTGGCTCGATCTTATCATAGAAGAGGTGATAATGGTGCCGCTAAGGCAGAAGGATAGAAGTGGGAAAATGCAAGAGGAGAATGGAATGTGTGTGGCATATTGAAGACTAAGAATATATCATTTGAAATAGTAAAGAAACTAAATTGGAAATATTCTAGGGTATGTTACACCACAAAAATCAGAAGACGTAAGTGCAGAAATTGGGAGGAGGATTTTAGATTGAAAACATTTTAAAAGGAGTATATTACAGGGAACTAAGAGCTAGGAAATTAAATTTTAGTGTTCACATAAGTTAATAATGTGAGTTGTTATCAAAACTCACATAGCTATTACGGATGTAAAATAAATAAATTGTTTGTAGAGTTGTTAAAACAACTCACTATAATTAGGAAATTCATTTAGAGAGTTTCCTATAAAATAGGATGTTAGAATCCTATAAATATGTAATTGTATGAATGAATGAGCAAGTGAATAATAACAAATATTATTATTATTGTTTTTCTCTCTAAAATTCAACATGGTATCAGAGTGGGTTTGATGAAATGGGTTGGCGAGATCATTCTTCCACTTGATAATGTGGAAATCCCTATGATTTTGGAAAGTGATTTTTTTTAGCATAGAGTAGTGAATATAAGTTTTTGTGGCAAAAAATAAAGTCATTCCAAATTGTATGCACATCTTCGCCTTCAGAAGAAACCACAAAATAAACAAAATATTCCACACCTATGGTCATGTTGTAGAGAAAAATTACCCAAAAAGAGGGAGAAACCGAACCCATTGGATTTCGTAATCAAATCTAGACTAAATTTTTTGAAGGAATGACCATGGGGGTTTTTAATACCTCGTAAAAGAAGGATTTGAAGGACTTTAGTTGAAAGAAGCATATCTTATCACCTTCAATCACCATGGAGACTTTCTTGTTCACATCGAAGTCGATGAACAAGGGGAATCTAGACAAGTTGTGTGATCAAATTTCTGATGTAGACTTGGATGTGTGCCTGGAGTAGGATCCTGAAAGCAAGGTAAAGATGGGAGTAATTGAGGATCCTATGGATGCAGTGAGACCTTTGATGGTGGCCCACTCTCCTCATCTAGATGCTCTCATTGTGCCTTCCAAAGATGCACATCAGAGTGAATATGTAGCGGCAGGGTATAAAAGGCATGAATGTGTATCTAGGTTTATAGGTAGTGTGGATCAACCAATGTAAGATGACTGTGCTAGTGGATTACTCAGTGACATTTATATGGGAAGCTATAAGACGTCTATCATGGATGATGAAAAATATGGAGCAATAATTTTTTGTGATCTCTGCATAAAGGAGCCACTAGATTCAAACCATAGAAAGGTGAGTTTTGAGATAGAAGTCAAGATAACACTTATTTACACAAGTTGAATGGTAAATATTGTGTGATAACTACATTGTTGAATTTAACATCCATGCCAAATGTGATGGTAACCAAATCCTCAATGTTAACAATGATGACATCATCTCCTCTAATTCTCAAGTCATTCCCATTGATATTGCCACCCAGGAAGACAATGGCTATGACCTCACAAAGAAAAGGGGCACACTCATAGTCCATCTTGAGAGTTGCACATAGGTGTCAAGTTTTAATAATTTTATAGTTTTAGGTTGCTATTATAATTTATTTAGCTATTTTTGGTTTAGTGTCTCAAATTGACTTATTAGCTTTTATAAATATATTTTATGTCATAGTTTAAAAGTTTCATAAATATATTGTATGTAGTCAAAGTTTGTCAAACTTAAAAAAGTGTCAAAACAAAATTATTATAAAAAGTACCTCAATTGTAATTGGATGCATTATCGCTTGTATGCGACATCCATTTTGAGGGGGGAATTATAAAATTGAAATTCAAATCTATATTTTCTAATTAAGTAGAAAATAAATTGGAGGATAGAGGCATCGGAGGTTGGAGGACAATCAACATCCTCTCATCAGTCACCAACAACGGGGACACTTATCAACTCTGGTGGCATTTCATTTTCTATGTGTGTTATTTTCTTATGTAACCCCCTAGTGTAAAATATTTTGATGAACAAAAGCACTAGAGTAATTCAGTTCATGGATCTTGAAAGGATTTTTGGGAGGATCAAGAAAACCACACGAGGTGGACAGTTGTTGGGTTCCTGTTCATGTCCAAGTTTGTGGTAAGCCTGTGTGAAAACCATGAAAGTTTGATGGGAGATTCCTTTTGTTTTGAATCAAGATCATGAGCCACAAGAGTTGGGATTACTACGAATGTAGGGTGTGAGTTCTTAACATGTTCACACTCAGGGGGGAATGTTGGGAAATTAAATGTTAGTGCTCACATAAGTTATTAATTTGAGTTGTTATCACAACTCACATAGCTATTACAAATGTAAAAAGTTTGTTTGTTTGTAGAGTTGTTAAAAAAACTCATTAAAATTAGGAAATTATTTTAGAGAGTTTCCTATAAAATAAAATTTTAGAATCCTATAAATATGTAATTGTATGAATGAATGAGCAATTTAATAATAAAAAATATTATTATTATTGTTTTGCTCTTTGAAATTCAACACTAAGCTGCACTAGAGAATAGCAAACTGATGAATCATGCATATGCATATTGAATCAATGGGAGGTCACACCCTTAGTCATTAATTTGGAATCACATAAAATTCAAGTTCGTTGGTAGTAATGTCATAATGAGTAAATAAATTGTAGAATATGCACAAGATAGATTTTTCAAAGCACTCGAAATCTTTGAAACATTATAAGCTTTCTGCTACAAAGGTTTAAGAAAAATTGCAGAGAAGAATAATCGACAGATGTAAATGATTTCTTAGGAATGCGATGAATACAAGAGATGCATAAATATATTTTTGCACTAAGATTATAAACCAAACGAGTAATTGTTAAACAATCAAAACAATAACATTTTCATAAGAAGAATGAAGACTTATCTGTAAATTTCATTTTCCCCAAATTGATTTGATACAATGTCTTCCTTCGCCTATCCATCTATATTTCTCCCTTCTAAGAATCAATGATGAAAATGAAATTCTTTTAACATAAATTTTCCTCTCAAACCCTTAATCAATTTTCTCCAAGAATCCCTCTTTCTCCTAGACTCTACAACATAAGAAATTATCTTGCAAACAAAATTTTCATCTCTTCCTGGAAAAAAGAAGCAATCCTCATGAAAATCTCTCGAAAGGATAATTATTTACAAAAGAAAGGCTATTTTATTTTTGAAATCCAAAAAATATGATAAAATCTTTAAAATCCCCAATAAAACATCAAGTTTCTTTTCAACAATCAGTTCGAAGTTATGCATGTGCTCCATAAATCCTTTCTATCTTTTTATATTATTTTTACTATTAACCCATTATCACATTTCTTTATAATTTTATTTTATTTAATATTACATTACACTTTTAAATTTATTATAAATCATAATCATTAATAAATATATTTATATCTATTTATCAAAATACTTTTACTTAATAATTTATTTAATACATCAATTAATCAAAAACAACATTTATTAAACAAATTCAAATTAAGCAAATTGAATATCAACAAAAATTACCTAAACCATAACCAAGGTCAAAAAGCAAGACCAACTGACCACATAAAAACTAACACTAACAAGGTAACAAACTAGATACTCATCCTCTTCAAGGATGATGGCTAGAGTAGGGGACCAAATGTTATCTCCAAAAAAATGTTCCATTGAGTTTTAAGGCACACTCAGACCTAAAAATTTAGGTGGAGTCGATGCCCGGTACCTACAACCTGCAACACACAAAACGATTGAGCATATACATAATCATACAGCCAGGCACACCGTTGTGCCATAGAAAAATGGTCCCTTGTCATTTTCATGGCCTTTTAGGTCTTGTTTCATGGTATTTGAAATATTTTGTTCTAATTTTATGTTGTAACGTGGCTTGAACATGCATATTTAGGTACTAAAATTCAAACAATTACATCTTGTGAAGGTTTTATGAAGTGTTGTAAGACATTTCTACATTCTTCTAGACTCTATTCATTACAAATTACCTAAAAAATTGTCTTTTTATTCATCAAGAAGTCCTATTTTGAAGTGTTGTAAAGTCTTGTAACAAGATTTCACACTTTTCTAGGCACATCTTCACTATTTATCCCTTTGTCATGCTTTATTTGACCCCTTTATGCCCTCATATGTCTTAATTAAGTGTATTTTTGAATATTATCCTGACCAACAACATTAAATACAACATATTTCTCGACACATATTTTCAGATCCTAGGTGGGACCCATTCATCTTGGGTGGCGAATGAGTCCCCCTTGGCTCCAAATTCAAATTTTTTAAATTTTCCTTTCAGGTTTTTATTCAAAATCACTTGATGTCGACTTGTGATGAGTTATGAATGGTTAACTAAGGCACAAGTGTGTATAAATATGTGATTTTCACCTCATTTTACATCTCCTCATTCATTCAAGCATTCAATCTCACATCTCAAGCATTAAGGCATTCTACAACATCAATTCAAGCAATATTCAAGCACTTTGGAGCATCCATTGACATTACTTCAGACTTGCATTATCAAGGGTTTGGTAAGTTGATAGCTATTTCATGTTATTAGTTTATCATTCTCTTTCCTTTCATAGTTTCATTAAGGGTTTGATTACCAAAAGTGGGGTTTCACCAAGGCAAACCCCTATTTGCTAACCCTCAACCATTTTTCCCCTATCGCATGTGTGTTTACAGAACTAGATATGTAGATTTAACAAGCTTTTTGGTGTTGAAGATTGGTTTACAAGTCAACTCAATTCTATTTCAAGCTTGGAGAAGGTTTCTTGTCTGTTTTATGTAGAATTGACTTTGGCAACCCAACATTCAATGATTTCCAGATCTAGTGTTGTAGAGTTGTCTCCTATTTTTTTAGAAATTTGGGAGAGGACTGATTTTCCACCTATGGTGAATGAGTCCCACCTTAGGAATGAAAATATGAATTTTGTCAAATTTTGGATCCTGACAGACAAAAACTTGTTTCTGACGCTTTTTCACCAGGTGGAGGACTAATTTGCCACCCTAGGTGAATGAGTCCCACTGTGAAAAATCTGTGATTTCAAACAACATCCACAACATTCCATATTCATTAGATTTTGTCTAGGTGCACTCAGATTCATCCTGTTTCTCTCTGTCTTGTATAATTTCTTCATTTAGTTCATTGTTTGCATATCGTAGTGTGTTTTCAAACATAGCTTAAATCTCACTTTTGCATTACTTTCATCCATTTAAATTAGTCAATTGCATTTATTTTACATCATCTAACTTAGAAAACATTACACATAACATAATTTGAATGAACTAGTTAGAATTTTTGGCCCTACCTCTCTCCTTTTAGGTGAAAAAGCCTAGAAGAGCTAAAAGAAACTTGATTTCTAGATGCGGATATATATAAGAGATTTTATATATCATTTGATACATGAAAAAGGAAGTGTGGTGATGTGTTGCATTCATCAAGAACAACGATTAGGCGATTATGCACAATTTCACTTGTGCATTAAGATTTTTGTAGTGTGATTTGTGCAGAGCAGAGCAAAATTGTTGAATCAGTCAGAAGGACAAGAGATTATCTATAGAGCTTAATTGGAACTATAATCAGGAATTGTTGATGTTATTTCATCAATTCACTCTTTTGGATCTATTCCAAATCATTTTAGGGAAGTGAGCCTATCCTTTTTGAGCAGTGAGCTCTAGGTAGTGAGCCTGAATGCAAGTGCAATCCCATTTTGTACTTTTCATTTTGGGTATACTCATATTATATTGTGGATTGGCCATCCACTGTGGTTTTTCCCCTAACAATTTTTCCACATAAAATTTTTGCTACTATGGTTTTGTGATT
>VDFB02199912.1:0-14947 GCA_007258455.2 Sequoia sempervirens
ATAGCTATAAAAATTTCAAACTAGAAGCTAAATATAAAGATACAATTTATATTACTTTTTTTTCATATCATCTTTCACTACACACAACTTTAAAGTAAAATTATCGAAATATTTTGCTTTCATTTGAATTTTTCAAATATTGTATTATTAAGATAATTATTTAATGATTTGTATCATCTTTCATTTTAATTTCCCCTTTTCAAATGTATTCTCTACAATCTTTATATTTTTATTAACAAATCTTATATATATTTGTTAGTAAAAATAAATAAATTTTATTTTAGGGTTTGTGTTGACATCAAAAGAAAGCTTAAGTAAGATGGTTAAACCATAGATGATTTCTAAAATATACTACAAATGTCAAAGGGTTTCCCTTCAATTCATTGATAGGTGATGATTATGATATATTCTTGATTACCACAACCACCAAGATTCAAACCCAAAAAATATGATATGAAGAATGAGGCAGAGGTTTGCTGGAGTCATATAAAATCCTTAATATATTCTTGATTACCACAACCACCTAGATTCAAACCCAAAAAACACTATATAAAGAATGAGGCTCGAGGTTTGCTCGGGTCATATAAAATCCTTAAAAAAAGAAGTTACGAATATCAAGAAGTGATTCGATTGATTAATAGGCGAGGGTTTGTTATATTCATTGATTATGCCAACTACCAAGATTCAAATCCCAAAAATATCACATAAAGAATAATATGAGATATGCCCCTTCAATATAAAATACTCAACAAAAATATATTAAAATATCAATTTAGGGTTTTGTATGACATTACAAGAAATGAAATGTCTTCTACCATACAAAACCAAAAATATGTAGTTGTTTGTTTGTCATGTGTATGCATATGGAAAACATTCCTTGGCTCTCTAAACATCTCAATGAACATTTCCTGAGATCCTGCTACAGGCAAGAGGTCACGCGGTCTAGTCTTAATTGATAACAACAGAGAAACAATTAAGCAGCCAAAAATAGATTACGCAACACAGCTCGAATCTAGAAAGGCCTGGCATTGATTGTTAAGTTTATGTTAAGGGGTTTTTACTTACATTTACATGATTAGGATAATTCTTTATTTTTACTTTGTATGATGTGAGAGCAATATGTGGAGTATGATGGCATGACCTTATTCATCAAAAATAAAAATTATTTAGATTCCACATTTTTATTTTTTAAAGATAAAGATTTGATAATTTTTTTGATTACCACAACCACCAAGATTCAAAACCAAAAAATATGGTATAAAGAATGAGGCAGAGGTTTCCTGAGTCATATAAAATCCTCAATAAAAATAAGTTACGATTATCAAGAAGTGATTCTCATTGATTAATAGACGAGGGTTTGTTATATTCATTGGTTATGACAACTACCAAGATTCAAATCCCAACAATACCATATAAAGAATAATACAGAGATCTGTCCCTTCAATATAAAATACTCAATAAAAATATATTAAAATATCAATTTAGGGTTCTTAATGTCTTCTACCATACAAAACCAAAAATATGCAGTGGTTTGTTTATCATGCATATGTATATGGAAAACATTCCTCAACTCTATAAACTTTTCAATGAGCATTTCCAGAAACATTCCTCAGCTCTCTAAACTTTTCAATGAGCATTTCTCGAGTCAACCAAAGATCTGAGATCCTACCATGAAAAAATCGTAACGAGAGATTCAGTGCGAAGGAGAGATTCAGAGTCCTTGCCCTGATGTTTATCTTTTTACCAAAATAAACACAGCCATTTCTCTAAAATAAAATATATAGAAAAGCCATCATCAAAAACTTTCTTTTATGAACTACTATGGTTCATACATTTCAAAAGAGCTGGATTGTTGGTTGCTCAGCTTTTGGAACATCAGCCAAATCCTCCTCTAAATCTCCTTCAACAAAGGTCAGGAATACCTCGGCTAAATCAATGTCGTTAAGTTCACTCTCCGCCGGAATTTCCAGATCGCGGTGGGTACTTTCAAGACCGGGGGACTGGTCTGTAGTTGGATTCAGATCACTTTGAGGTTGAGGAGGAGGATTATTAAGACAAGCATGAGAAGATCCATACATGATACGAGCGGCATCGTCATATGCAAGGGCAGCCTCGTGGGCAGTGTCGAAGGTGCCGAGCCATAGGCGCCTTCCTCCGTAGGGCTCGCTGATTTCTGCAACCCATTTACCCCATTTCCGCTGCCGCACGCCTCTGTAGTTGTACTGCCCATTTTCGGGCCCTCCTTTGCCCGAAGCACATCTTTTTCTTGATCTAATCCGAGCTGCTTTTGTTTCTGTTTTCACGAATGAACTCGCCTGCCGCCATTCGTATAATATCGCAGTAGCTTTCTTTTCCCTCTTCCCTCTCCCTGTCTCCGCCATCTTTTTTTCAACGGCTGAAATTGAAACTTCAAAACTCAGTGGAAACAATTGTTACGAAGGTGTGGAGATCGAATCACACAAAGAAAGTGAAAAAGAAAACTTGAGAATGTTGTGGCAGCTCTATCTGCTTGATCGATTGGTTTATATATGTGTGGGGGAGAGAGAATGGGGAGGCTTGTTGAACAAGAAAAGGAATGAGAGACAGTAGGGGAGAAGAGGTTTGCTGACAAAGAAAAGGGATGAACGTGACCACGCAGACAAACCTGCCGATCCCATTGGCGTTATGGGAGGCGTTGGTTTGCTTAGTTCCGAGAAACCGCGTAGCAGGCTAAATTGACGTCCACTGTCAAGTAAAAATGCTTTTTATATTTATTAAAAAAATATAACATTAATTGATCTTTTAAGTTTTTACTTTAATTTGTTTTGTTTAAGAGAAAACACATAGATAGCTTGAATTTGATGTCTATCGTCAGGTGATTTTTTTTTTTTTAAGAGTATTATTTGTTTTCTTTTAGAATAAGCACGTAGATAGTTTGAATTTGTTTTCCATCATCATGTGAAAAGTTCTTTTTAGAGTATTAAATGCTTGTAATATTTATTGAGTAAATGCGTAGGAGTCTCCAATTTATTATATCATTTTCTTTGTTTATTTTGTTATTTCTATTTATTTTTAAATTTAAAAATCTAAAACAAAGAAAATAATAAATTAATTTTATTTTTTATTAATAAATATTGTAAGCATTCAATACTCTAAGAAGAGCTTCTCACATGATGGTTGGACATCAAATTAGAGCATTACATACTTCAAGCATATTCCAAGAAGAGATTTTCACTTGATGACTAGACATCAAATTGAAAGTTTAGGAACAAAATAAACTAATGAACTCCAATATATGTTATTATTTAAAAGAAAACAATATTACATATATTTATAAGAAAAAATATAGATTGAAGAGATTAAAATTTGAAGTCTGAATAAGATCAAATTTCAAACAAATAAAATATTGTCAAAGATGTCAAGTGTTGAGAGTTATATTACTAGGGATAGAAAGGGTCCCTTAAATTTGGGTTTACCCATACTTCAAGGTTCAAGTCATTCAAGGGAGCAAGTCATCTGCTTCCAACAAGAAATGACACTATTCTTTATCTTCCTTGTGTAACTAAGTATCATAAATAAGTGAAATGCCTAAAAGAAAAATAAATATTCATGACAAAATTTAGCCTTCACATTGGTACACATTTAATTAAAATAATAAATAACATTATTAAAAATGATTTGAAAATTGATAAATTTATGTGAATTTTTTATATTGACTCACTGATTGTAAAATATAATGCTAATTGAAATATAAATATTTTTATAATTATTAAACATAAATTTGTAAGAGAGATAATTGAGGTTTTTTATTTTTTGAAAGAAATTTTTATAAAATATTTTTTGATTATTTTTAAATTAACAATAATTATATTTTATATATATTGCTTATGATTTATTTGGTTAGTCATCCTTGAACTTTTTAGCTTGGATTAAGCTAGAGAAGTCACATCTGATGACATCTTTCCATGACATTATCATTGTTCTTAATTGTGAGTTCAATGACCCAGTAGGGCCACAAAATACATGAGCTCAATGGTCCAACAAGAGTTTGAAGTTTGGTTATAATAAAAACATTATCATTTACTAACCACCATAACACCCTTTTGTTATCAAGGTATTTTTTGTATATATTTAGAATTGAAACATTTTATACAATTGAAATAAGGAGATCAATATGAAGTGTAAGGTTGATTTTTGAGAAAATATTAATATTATTTACTTTCTTAATGTCATGAATGTCAATATTTTCATTACCAATTTATACTTATTAGGAAACAAAAACTAAAATAAAATTATATAATGTAAAGGAAAGAGAAAAAAGAAGAAGAAATTAAAAGAGATCATATATGACATAATGTATGAATGACTTGTAAAATACATATGATAAATATAATAAAAAAATGATTATATCTCATGGGTGTTTATATGATGAATGGATATACATGTATTTTACTTTGTATTATTATGTAATTATCATATATATTATAATATTATTCTTTATGCATCATATTAGGGTATATAGTATAGCACATAATTAAAGTGAGACTATTAGTCTATATCTTTTGTAAGTATCTAGTTCATTACGAGAACATCATTTATTCCACTAGATAAGGATAATCTTGAACGTAAGAAAAATATTGTGATAAGTGAGACCATAATAAAGAGTGATTATAGATAAAAATGGAATCTATTGTGATAATGTGTGGTATAAAACACTACTTTCTAACCATTTAGGAGGTTAAGAACCTAGAGGTGATGGTGAAATGGGGGATCATAAAAGGATGTGATTATTGATTTATATTTATTCTAAAGATTTTTATATAAACAAGAAGATATTATTAAGGATTAAATCAAAACATTAATTCAAAGAGGACAAAATGAAAACTTGAGAGAAGTAATTAAGTCCAAATGGCTTATTAAGAAAGAAACATAATGAACCTAGATGAAGAAACTTGGGATAGGGAAGAAAGATCCTATTTAAGTACTATGACAGATTTTGAAGCCTCAATGCATCACTCTAGGAAGGCTACTACTAAAAATTTAGGGAACTCTAACTTAAAGAAATCAAAAAATAAGATGCAACTTATAAATGTTGAATCAAAATAATTGATAACCCTAATAAAAAGATAAAAAAATCAACTTTGATATAATGATTGGTGGAAAAATTTATGAATTATGAAGAATTGTGTAGGCTAGATTGGAGAGGGCTTATAAGAAATATTTCTTAGCTATGTATTAGAGATAAGAGTACATAGTCAATTGATAAATTTTAAACTCAATAACCCACCATCAATCTTGATTTGTTGCGTCTAAAGGAAAAATTGATAATTTATAACCAATGAAGAACTATAAGAGGATGCATCCATAAAGTTTAGGAGACACCAAAAGGAGATTCCCATAACAATAGTTTCCCCTATGCCAAATAAGGTAAAAATAGTATATACAAAAGATAGATATATAAACACAATTATAAGAAGAAAGAGGAACAAGTTAAGAAGAGAGTGTAAACTTGTAATTTTTAAAGTGTGAAAATAAATATTAGAAGAATATTTTGTTAAGGTTGAATTATCAGGAATAAGGAATCTTGTGAAAGAGTAAACCATGTGATTGGTCAAGGTGATTGAAAACTATCAAGGGTTGAACCTAGGGATTCTATACTAAAAAGGAAGTCAAGAGTAGGATAAAGAACCATAAGAAAACAATACAAAATTATGTAAATCTACCACTCCAAAAACATAGATGGACCATAATCAACAAACCCATACCAAGAGTCCCACTTTTGGGAAGATACCCATACTAAGATTTCAAATTTTGGGAAGGATACCAAGGAGATTTGATAATTTCATTTTTATGAGAATCTATATGAAAGAGAATGAAAATCAGAGATAACCAAATAAAGCTATACATTTTTATCAAAAAATTGAGAGATGAAACATTAAAATAGTATGTATGAAAGAGTTTTAATTACATATTTGAATTAGAATTCATTTGATTCATCATTTTCTTAAATAAAGCTTGGGATACCCTGATATGGATCTATTTCATTAACTTTAATAATATAAAAAATTTCTTGACAATACATAACATAATTCTATTCATCCACGCCATCATAGTAGTTGAGGTTTTTAATATTATGAACTATTCTTGTCATGAATTTATAACCATAAAATAAATTAGGAATGTAATTTATATTCACCCTTATTGACATTCAATTTTTCCATCTTGAATAGACATGATGAATTATTAATTATTCATTTTTATTGATGATAGGGGAAATTGGCCAAAATTTTCATACCTCATAATAAATATAATAAGTGATATAGTAGGGAAATTTTGAGATACTTAAGATTTGGGATCTAAATATCATTGGTGAATGAAATTTATTTGATCTTTAGGATGGAATAAGAGATGAATTTATAATTGTTGCACATAATAAATGATGTTTTTAAATTTTTATGACTATGTAAAACATGGGGAACAACTCTATTTAATCAAATAACACATAATAAATAATCTAGAATTAACAAGAAATGTTGTAAGCCATTTATCTACAACAATTTCCTCATTGAAAGCATCCATTGGAGTTCACATTGTCAATTTAATACTTACAAATATAGATGTTATGAGGTTGAGTGTACATAAAGTAATGACATCTAATAATTAAAAAGGGCTTTGTGCCTATTCACTATTTTTCAAAATATGATCTTTAAATTAGGAATGAATTCCTAAGATCAAACTTAAGATCAACAAAATATAAATATACTTCTTGTTAGGATATAGTGTTATATACCATTGTATAAAATGTTATATTATAATACTATAATTAAATAATTATTTTGTTGTGGTGCACCTAGGAGGTGTGTTCAACCACATTAGATAATTATTTGATGCCACTTGTAAAGTTGTATTGTAATATTGGTTTATTATTTAGTGTGTGGGGGAGATGGGATAATAATTTAATTTTTGAGAAATGCATTTTATAAAGTGAAAACATAGTACCCAATATTAAATGAGGGGTCAATGGTTTTGTGGTACATAGTTTTATCTTACCACTTGGTTGCATTTGTGTGAGTTTATATCTAAAAAATGAAGCACATGTTTAGTGGTTAACGTTGGTTTGGTGATTGGGCTATCATTATTGAGTCTTTTTGAGTGCATATGTGAAGCATGGCATAGGATGTGTGGATTCATGTTTGGACACATGGAGGATGCATTGGAGAGTCTTGATGCTTCATAAATATTCATGGAAACTCTATAATTGCATGCATTTTTTTATTGTTGGATAATATACGGAGTATGGATACTTTTGGAGATTGGGTTTTTCCCTCTTGAACGTTTTTCTAGGGTATATCTTATGTTTTGTTGTGGGTTGTCTATTTGGTATATGAATTATGATTATTTTGTAAGATTCTATGCATACATTTCTCTCATGTGGTTATGCAATAAATAAATTAAATGAATGGGAATTATTGCATCATTTCCTACCAAGTGGTATTAGAGGTTTAATGATTATGGGAAGTGCAAGTTCCTAGGTTTTGTTATAACCCTTGTTTAAGTAGATTTTGTGTAAAATTGAATCCATGGATATGTAGGATATATCTGAGGCATTAAAGTACATTTAATATATGTGCAAGTGTTGAACATTTGATAGATTTAGAATTTTGGGGTTTGTTGATTCATTGTGTTTATTGTAGATTAGAAGCTTGAGATATTTGGGTCAAAAGGGTTTTGCAGAGGAAATTTCATCAATTCTCTTTAGAGAAAATTGACCTCACCATTGGATCTAGGATGGTCAAGAAATAAAAAATGATATAAAATTTTCCCTATTTTTGGGAACTGTGATTTTTTTTTCCATCCTTGCCTTGTTGTAGGACTATCTAATTCTATTTGTAGAATGTTTTTATTTAAAAAATTATTGAAAATCTTGTAAATATTATTAAATTGAAAATTTTAAAAGTTAAAAATTAAAAATAAGAATATTTGCAACAGAGTATGCAGATTCACATACCTATAGTTACTACTCAATAATACTACTTAGTAGTGGTTTTAAGCCACCACCATCAGCTAGTGGTCAAATCCTTGGGCACCCGATCCTATGGGAGGTTGGTCCCCAACCCTTGAGGGCTTCAACCTTAAAACTACAGATATTTTTAAATCTAACCTATTTTTTTAGTTAAACTACAATTTAATTCTTATCGGGTCTGCAAACCCTCTAGGACACACCACCTAGGTGGCAGTGCTTGCACTGGTGGGTTGCCTAATTTACAAATATCAAGAAGTGATTCGATTGATTAATAGACATGGTTTGTTATATTCATTGTTATGCCAACTACCAATATTAAAATCCCAAGAATACCATATAAAGAATAATATTGCCCCTTCAATATCAAATTCTCAATAAAAATATTTTAATTTAGGGTTTTGTATGACATTACAAGAAATGAAATGTCTTCTACAATACAAAACCAAAAATATGCAGTTGTTTGTTTGTCATGTGTATGTATATGGAAAACATTCCTTGGCTCTCTAAACATCTCAATGAGCATTTCCAAAGTTAACCAGAGATTTGGGATCCTATTGTAGGGAATATGTCATGATATCTAGTCTTAATTGGTAACAACAAAGATGTCATGAGGCTCTTCATCCTTTTCCCAACAATTTTTTTTGGTGAACCTAACTGTTTCAAACACTTTAGTACCTTTGAAGCTATCATTTTATAAGCTAAGTTAGATCTTAAAGAGTGTTTGCATTCATCACTGGCATACCTAATCACAATAAAAAAGCTTTGAAAACTAAAAAATTCACATTGCATTTTGCATCTCGAAGGGTTAAATTCAGTCATTAAAAAATTGCTTGTATAATTATATTTTATATTGCAAAATCACAAAATTTGTTGAATTCTGAAAAAATTATTTATTGTCAGGCTTGTACAATCGTAAAAAATAACACTTAAACACTATAGAACATATCCAAACTTTGAATCCAATCAAATAATATTTCTATTATATTGTGTACTACACCCTAGACTAGTCAAATTTAGGTAAAATTTTGATCATAAGTCTATTTTGGTGGACCTTCTATGTGGTTTTACTTTCTAATTTTGCATTTTGTCTAATTTTTTGTTACTATCATATACCTTTCCTTGTATAGTAGGCTTAATTAAGCATTGTGAAAGTCATATGAGCTTCATGATCTGATGTCCTATTTCTAATACCCTTATGAGATGAAGTTTCATACTTATGGCATCCCATGCTATAAATACACCCATTTTGGAGATTGAGTCCTCTAACTCTTTCACACAATGTATAGCTTCAACCTAATCCATTTTGGATTCTATTCCTCACCATACATTACCCATGACCACCTCAAAAATTAATATTTATATGGAATTAGATACTTCTATTTCCCTTCTTCATGAAGATAAGTTAAAACAATTGAACAGTGATTTAGAAGGTTTTTAAGATTATTTAAGTATTGAATCCTTAACAAGAGAAATAATGCTTATTGTGGACAACCTTAGGAATTTGATAAATGATTCTAAAGGAATAGAAGCTATAATTTAATATATCTCACATTATCTATGTTAGTATCCCTAAAAAAACTATTTTCATTAAAGCATTCATAAATTCTTACAGTGAAGGAGGAAAACAAGTTTCCTCTCCCACATCCATATCTTATTTTCCCATATTTACACCACCAATAGTAGCATCAACCATACAATATACCAATGGCATAGAAAAAAGCTTAGGGTTTCCTAATGTTAATCCTTATAATTTTGTTATGTCACCCTTGATACCACCATGTTCATCACATTTCATAAACATGCAACATAGTAACCCATTGGTCACTTACTCTAGTTCAACAAACTTTCGAAACATGTCACCAAATGATTCGGTGGTAAACATAATTTTGTTAAATGTGACATAACTTCAATGAAAAATATCAACATTAAATATAAAGATAAAAATGGTAAAGCTTTATAATATATTACATGTAATCTTTTGTCAATTTCTATCCTAAAAATGCCTATACCTCAAAAAATTGAGATACCTTGATTTAAGAAGTTCAATAATAAGGGAGATCCTAACAACCACATGTATTGTATTTTACTGCATTGTGTAGCAAATTCATATTTGAAGAAAGAATCCTAGCTAAGATCTTTCCTAGATCATTAAAAGATATATCCTTGGAATCATTTTTCTCATTTTTGGATAACTCTATAGACTCATTCATTGAACTATTTAGTGCATTTCTCAAACAATTTCATGAAAAAATTAGTCCTCAAGTAAAAATAACTAACTTAGTACATTGTAAACAAGGACCTAAGGAAAAAATAACAAAATTTATAGGATGGTATTAATTTATTTAATAAAAATCCTCCTATAGTCTTCTCGGGATTGATATTCAATGGGTGTTTATAGGAAACTTTCAACCTAACATTCGAGAAAATATATTATTGATGAAGTATCGATCATGTTTCCACACTTCTGTATGACTCTTCATGATTATTATATATCATTTAGTCAATATGAAGGTGAACCATATATTTTTGGTTCCTATGGACTTCTCTAACTCTTATAGGGTTTTTCACCTAAAAGGAGAGAGATAGGGCCCAAAAATGCTAAGGGTTCATTCAAATTATGTTATGTATGATGTATATATGAATAAATGAGATGATATAGATGTAGTTATATGAACTAATTTATTGATTAAACATGCAAAACCTAAGAAATATGAATTGTTTGAAAACACATTATGTATTGCAACAATGAACTATAAATGAATGCAAAGCTAAACAAAAATGAATGAAACTTAAAGTGTGCACATAGAACCTTTATGAGGACTATAAATTTATTATGAAATGCTATTGATGCTGATTTTCAATTCTGGAGGGACTCGTTTTCCATTATGGGTGAGTCAGTCCCAATTTTGGTAAACTGTGTTAGAACCCATTTCTGACAAAAGGGTACTAAAAAATGCAGAAAACTCAAAATTGACCCTATGGTGGGACTCATTCACCACCCATGGTGAATTTTTCCACTTTTTAATTTCTATATTTTCAAAGGTGGATTCTGCTTCCGATCTACACTTTAGCTTCCTATAGGTGTCTGCTTCAACTGATTTATGAGTAAAATGAGATCTTGTTGATTCTTTGAGTTTTTGAATGTGAAGAAGACTTGAGAAACCTTGCAACTTGATCTTCAATTATTTCCAAGCTTTGAAGAGACCTAAATCTATAAACACACAAGAAGAGAAGAAGAAATGGTGAATGTTAGGGCATGGGGGTTTGCCTTCGTCAAACCTTGTTTAGGTAATTAAACCAAAATGATGAAAGAATGGAATGAATCATGCAAAAATGGAATAAATTACCTTACCATGATGAATGATCTTGAAAGTATGCAACAAAACATGTAGAATCAACCCTTAGATGTCTTAGGAAGCTAAATTGATGACTTGCAATGTAAATACCCTAGCTTGCTTGACTTTAGATAGAAGATAGATGATGAATGAATGAAGTGAATGTGTTAATGGATTAATATATGTAAAAATGAGTTTAGAGAGGTGAATTTATAGGAAATTTTCTTTATTTTCTCGTTAATTAGATCCCTAAGGCTGACATGGAGAAAAATCAAACTTAAACCCTAATTTTTCTTGCTCAAAACCCCAAAAATGGCTCAAATGGGATTCATTCACCAGTAATGGAAAATAGGTCCTACCTAGATGGGACTAATTTGCAACTATAGGGGCCATTTTTGCTACTTGGAATGTCGAGAAGTAAGAAAATTAGACTTATATGATGACTATATCAGTTATTTGATCAAATTATGCCTCAAGATGCAAAATATGGGTTAATAGGGGCCTATTAGTGATGATATAAATGTAAAATAGAGATTGGGACACAAAATTCAATGTGAAAGTGTGATTAAATACACTTTACAACACTAAAATGAGGTCCCTAGCCTAGAAGTACAAGAACCAACGTGAATATGTAAGCAGCCATTACAACATTAGTCTATCATTAAGTTTATTTCAAAAACCTTCTATATTGATGTAATAATATTATTAAACACATTTTATAATTTTGAATTAAGGAGAAATGGGTTCATTAAGTCTAGAAAAGTGTGAAAGTCCATTACAAGACTTTTTAACACCTTTACAAGACATCGCTAGTGTTATCTCGGATTTGGTAAGGGTCAATAAAAGACCTAGTGTGGACACATAAAATGCCTCACAAAACTAGATTAAGACCCTGTTAAGTCCATTTTATCATGAATTAATCCTATATCAAGCAATAGGTCCAATTTTCTATGACACATTTAGCCCCCACTTTAGTGAGAGGATGAACTCGCTCTGTCCTACACTAAAGGTACATTGAAGAGAGATCCATATGTACGCATATAGATGACAATGAAGGACAACAATAAAAGGAGATGGCCAAGCCCCTAGGATCAAAGATCCTAAGTCAACCTATCAAGATACAAAATCATGCAATGGCAAGAATGAGAAAATGAAAATGAAAAGGATGGGTCAAGCTTCGACCGTTTGTGCAACTAGTTATGGATCAAATCTAGGCTGGTTGAAAGGAAGATGCATACTTACTTTTGGGCAATAGATTCTTGGTAGTCTACTAGGTGAGAAGACCCAAAAGTAAACTCACTTTGGGGCCACAAAACTTCTAATTATCCATGGGGTGAGAAATCCCAAACGTGAGAAACATATGCTAGTTGGTATGCACTCAAACACATAAGTGGCTATGGGGAAAGTTGTTCCTCAGAATGGGCTTCCTGCTCAAGCCATACCAAACTTATACCTCTTGATAACTTTAACACAAGGAACCACAAAGAAAAATCGAACAAAAAGAAGGGGTACCCACACCATGCAAGTTGTGTCATAAGGTGGAAAAAAAATGGAAACAAAAATGTAAAATGTTAAGTGTAAAATGTGAAACATGTTCAAAGGAGTCTTGTTAAGTTCAAGCAAGGTCAGTCACTTAGGGAAAATTGTGTCTAATGTCTCCAAGAGAGGACCAATCAAAGAATAGTATATTCACAACTTAGGGGATCTAGTGCGTCACATCAGGCCACTAAGAGGAATGCAATATGCTAAGATAGATCATAATTATGAAGGACATCACACCCACCCATCCAAAAGTGACAAAAACATCATATGGAATGACAAGGTTTGCCACCTAGGAACCAATAATACAAACGATTTATGGTAATGTGATATGCACTCCAAATTCTAGCACAGAGCACCAGATCAGGAGCAATTGCTTTAAAGTAGAAAAAGAGGATCCATGAGAGCTTACTCAGAAATCCCTATGCCAAGTCATATGTTTCTGATAAGATGCATCAGGAAGAAAGGTAGTATGTCACATGCGATTCAATCTTAAGACATGTCATCAACATCCCAAGCTTTCTCTTATATGTTCATGAAAGGTTAATGACTAGTTAGAAAAGACAACAACAAGTGACATATGAGGACAAGGCTATCAAACACCTTTCCCCCATTTTAGTGTAGGACAAGGGTAAGCCTGGAATGGATGAAGGTGAGTATCAAGTAAAGGAATTAGGTGCTCCCATACAAGGAAGATCACCACACTCCTTTAGACATTGAACGTTATTGTTGTGTGAAGTTTTTGATGATAGTGGAAATAAGTGTGATATATTTGATTTGTTCATGTGTGCAGTACATTCATGTGTAGGAGGAATATTATAACCATATTCTAAGTGAGATGAAGGGGGTGTGTGTTTGTGAGAAGGATTGGTTTCTTTACAAGAACAAAAATCCTTTTTTTGGTTATGTGTTGTTGCATGAGGGATGGGAGTTATATTTCCCTCACCACCACCATGGGATGATGTGTTAGAACTAAGTTGATCGAATGAAACACAAGGTTTTTTGGGTTGAGATTGAGATATTGCACACCCTCCCTTAAAGGTAGGTGTGAAATTCCAATCACTACTAAGACTTGTGTCTGAAAATGAATTGTTTGTATATGACTCTTTGGACCATGACGATGAGATTTTGGAAGTATTATGGGAAGGAGGGGTAGAATATAACCCCCAATTATCACAAAAGAGTTTTGTTGTAGGTGAAGAGTTAACATCAATGTGTATAGGTTTAAGTTTTGATCTAGGAATGAAAGGATTAGGGGAGTTGAAAATGTTGTGATCAATTGACACATAGATTCACTTATCTACATCAATCATGTATATATTATTGTTGTATTCAAACTTAATGACACGGTGAAGGGTAGATGAGACTCCTTTCATAGCATGAATCCATGGTCTCCCTAGGATAAGATTGTATGGAAGGGGTTCATGCATGATATGAATAGAGGTAGGCAACACTATAGGTCCAACCTCAATAGGTAATGTGATCATCCCAAGTGGTTGCCTATGAACATTGTCAAAGCCACAAATATGAACATCATTAAGTTGAATGAGTTTTTTTGTCCATGCCAAGTTTGTGTAGGAGTCCATGCTACAAACATTAATTTATTATCCATTTTTGATGAGAGTGTGCCTAACTAGAGTTTCATTAATGATCACCTTTATTGTTAAGGGATTATTCTTGTTTTGAATCTCAAGTGAGGGTAATTCATGTTTAGGGAATGTGATTTCAGATTGGATGGCTTGCATTGGATGAGAGGAGGATGTTACATGATTAAGTTTTAAGTAAGATTTTTATCTCTTCCTTCTATATTTCCAACATTTCATGAAAGAGAAGTTTCACGATCAGTGAGAGTTGAATGAGTTCCCATATAGATATATTAGCAAGAGTATTTTTAAGATCTTCAACACTAGGCACTTTTTGAGGAAATGGTGTAGGGGTGTTGTGTGGTCTTCTAGAGGTTTGAGCCACTAAGTTACAACTTATTGGCTGCAAAAAATTGTTATGGGTAGATTGCATCATGCATTTCAAGATAGCTCTAAATTGTTTGTGTTTTCCACTAATTATGGAAGGT
>VDFB02199916.1:0-12343 GCA_007258455.2 Sequoia sempervirens
ACTAGATTCCACTAGCCCTGTGACATTGTGTTCCACTTGTAAATGTTTTGGACAAAAAGTAAGGCTTCATCTAAATGTTGGAAAATAGTCGAGGCTTGATCCACCCTCTTGATCTATAAACTTGGTGAGTATTACTTAATACAAAAATTTTATGATGAGGATCTTTTTATTGACTTATATTTGCTTGTGAATTAAGAGAAAATAATTATTTAATGTAATCATTTTAAACAATAATACATAAAGCAAATGAACTTAAAAAAATAGATACAACACATGATAAGATAGGAGAGAGGAGTTTGATAATGGAGTTCATTAGATTCTAGCTATGTCTCTGGGCTCGATCAATCGCCAAAACATTTCATTACTCTCCTTTGAAGATATGCCTCATTTACAAGTGCAATGTAGGATTCTCAAATCATGTGGCTCATTCCCATCTTGGGAAACCTTCTCCTCCCCAATAGGAACTAAGGGTCTCACATGAAGTGGCACATTGCTCCCATCTTGGGATGGAACTCTCCTCATAGAATGCTTACTCTAAATCTCTCCAAAAAACTTCCCCCATCCTTCTCCCATTGAGGGGATTTTATAGTTTTACATGGATAAGAACTCATTACACATATCAAGGAGACAATGTCTCTCATGATCTAGTAAATTAGGATCGGGACACAATTCAAGGAATGCGATGATGATGTGAGGTCCCCATGAAGATATCAACTCCATCCATATACATCTCAACATCCCATGAATATCTCAACTTTCCCATTGAACTAGGAAACAAGAGATCTATGTATCTCTTCCATTAGTCTCCTATTTCATTTGATAGAAAATAATACAAATCATATAGTTATCAAATAATTAATCATTTAAGTTGATTTTAGCCTTTATGTCCCTTTAATTCAACAAGCCGTATCTTTCACATATAAAGTCCATTCGACCCCATTCAAGTTGCATCAGAAAGCTCCCTGTGAGCTCTTTGTTGTTTGGAAACCTAAGTCAATGATGAAAACCTTCTACATTCTTTAACTGTGGAGATCCTCCTGGATCAAACTTCCCACAAAAGAAACTTTTGGTCTCCAAAAGTATCAACTACAATTTGTAAATACTTGTACCATCTACATAGATTTTTTTTTTGAAAGGAACATTCCCCTACTCCTTCACCTTTGACTTCAGAATTGGAATGTTGAAGCCAACATGCAAATCTATAGATGATATTACAATTATTCAAAATTTGAAGCATAATACTTTCCAACAGTTTATAAGAACACTCATTGGTCAAGTTTACAATAGATTGCCAAATATAGGCCTAGGCCACCATGCCTCAGTCAGCAGTGATTACATAATCATTACAATGAAGCCAATCAAGGCTTAGTCTATAAAGCCTCTCACTCTTCCTCACTAAGGGTCTCTACAATAAATCCTTTTACAATTCTTTATGAACAAATTAACATTAATTTTTATTTCAACTTGGCATACCAACAATATGTACTAATGGGTAACTATGGATTTTTAAATACCTACATTACATCAAATGTGAAAAAAATAAATAATTTCTAATCTCTTTAAGAATGCAACCATACCAAATAGATGACTCACTTTGACATAATCACACCAAACTCGCCTAAATCATAAGACCCATGAAATTGACAATGTCACAACCTTTGAGCGTGACATGAAATTTAGGACTATTAGTCAACACTAGTCAACCAAATGAGTTCATTTTCATTAGATTATAAGAAAAGTGTTCAAACTACTTTATTTGGTGACTCAGAGTGATAATGTTCAATTTGGTACTAGTTGAATTGAGTAATCCACCTCCTCCTAATTCAATTTGGTGCATTCCTTTTTAAGGTTATGGCTTGCAAATGATTCATAAGTCCATTATGAGATATCCAAATTTGAGAATGGAACAATCGAGTAAGATGCTCGTGAAGAGAAAATTGGCATACTTTTCGTTCCTTCCTTGCACCTTGGTGTTGAGTTCGAGTTGGTCCTTGAGCCCTTTCACTACATGTGCACCCAAAATATTTTGTGTTACACTACAATCCATTCAGATCTTGACCTCGACTTGGCTCCATGACACTCTTCCATTAGGAAATTGGGGTGGTGCGGAACTAAACCTTAGTTTTGGCTTAGCAAAGAACCACTACTTTCACAAATGGAAACTCTTGTTTATTGTTCAACACAAGCATAACTATAGCAAAATAATATTATTGCATAACCAACCCCATCTAGTGCGGTACAAGAGATCCGCCATCGATAGACTACATCTTAATAGGCTTAAAAGACCCGGTGTTGCGAGATATTGCCATATAGGTTTCATATATATTGAAGTCAAAATTTCCCACATCTCTAGCATCTTCCCAAGAGATAGCCATAGGTGCTTTCGTTGCATAGCTTGTGACTACTATTGTGGAAAGAAATAAAGAGGATGTTGCTTTCATGTGTCTAGTATGGTAGTGCAAGGGCACCTTGGGATTCCATGCCTCTTTGAGGCCTTGTTTGGTTTTTGTGTTTGATGTCAAGTTTTCTTTGATGTAATAAGGTCCCAAGGACCATCTTAAATGCCTTGTAATAGGTTTTCTAGGTTTTTTGTTGAGTTTTTGGTCTTGGTGATAAATTTCAGTGTATTAACAAGGTCTCCATCCTCACTTTGTAAGCTTGGTGTGCTTTGGAAAATTAAGGAATCAAATTGCCATGTTGCAACCAGGTGCTTGAGGGGAGTTGCCTTGGTTTTTTTGAAGTGTTGTTAGTGCTTTTGACACCTCTTAAAGTCTCCTTGTAATCGGGTTTGTGGTGATTGTGTAATTTTCCTTAATGAGGCAATTTGGTGTCTACAAGTTTGATTAGTTCCAATGTCCAACTAATCAAAGTTTCAGTTGGAGGAAATTGGGAAAGGTTGTTAGAAGTTGAAATAAGCCTCTCATGGTCGAGGAATGATTGATGAAACACTTTCTTTGAAGTTCTAATGAAAAAAATTGTTGTTTTCTGGAAAAAATCTGTGTAAAATTGCTGCTAAAACACGTGGTATGGATGTTGTACAGACTGTACGGGTACAAAATTGATATGGTTGGATAGAGGGAAGACCTTTCTTTCATTTGGCATTGATTTGATTGAATTTCATTAAGTGTAACAAAAGTTATCTCCATTTTAGCAAGGGAAAGTCTGAAACCCTCAAAACAAGGGTTTTGGTTGGAAAATGGCTCTTCCTTCCATCTCCACGTAAAAATGTTGATTCTCGGTGGGATGGAAGGTACTTGTGTACATTTTCATATTTCCTTGGTTATGGAGAATGGCAAGGTGTGTGGAGGAGTTTATGCATTGAACTAGGTCTGGCATCTTCATGTGACATGCCTAATTGGTGAAGCAAAAAGTGATTTTTGCTTGTTTTGTGTGGCTTTTTCTTAAAGAGGCACTTAGGAATGTTGAAAATGGTTGTAATTGTCATGTAGGAGTCTGAATCAAGGCTTTGGGGTGAAGGAGAGAGCCTAGGTAATCAAAATCCTGTTGTGATCAACAAATTAGGCCTCTTGGGGACAACGGTACATTGGTCCATGGTTACTCTTCCATTCACTGTCAAAAGGTGAGACTTTGGGGTCTTGTAGAGGCATATCATAGTTGCCTAAATTAAGTAGTTTGAGCCTGATATAGGCTTGAGGGTGGATTTTATTTAGAACTTCCTACCAAGCAGTGCTACAAGCATTCAAGGCTAAAGAGGCCTAGTGGTATGAGCGATGAACAAATGGAGTTTCCTAAGTGCTAATTAGGATGTTGTGGCCTATTTTGGTCATTTGGAACTTTTTCAAAGTAATTCCAAGCCCCTTGGTTGTGTTGAGTACAAGAACCCTAGGCGAGTTGGGTCATTTCCTTGAAGGAGTAGTGGATTGACAAAGTCCACTTAAAGAGTATTTGAGAGAAGTTGTGCTAAGTTTGTGGTTTGATCATCTAGTTGATCATCAAGAGAAGCTTCCCCTACTCACTCTGCATCAAAGTGGTATTATAGCCACATTTGATTGTGAGAGTTGTATTAGTGAGTTGAGGTGTGCAAAGAACAATGCCTCCAAAAGGTGCAAAACGTGGGTTTGTAGTTGCAAGGGAAATGAAGGCCATGATAGATAGGAGAGAGGCCTTAGAGAAGAAGAGAGGGGTTACTAATGAGGACAGTACCTTTGAGGATGAAGTGGAGGGAGAAGGTGAAATCCCTTCACAAGAAGAAAGGTTGGACCCTCAGGAAAAGAGGTTCATTGGTGCCTTGCAATCCTTAAGAGAAGAATCATCTAATGTGAAGATGGGCATACCAATGTATGGGGGAAAAATGAATGCAGAGCCATTACTAGAATAGGTGGATGCCTTGAACAACTATTTTGAGTAGAAGGAAATGGAAAAAAAAAGAAAGTTAAGTTTTCCAAGACTAAATTGAATGGGGCTGCTTTGACTTGGTGGAACTACTACCAAGGAGAAAGAGTGAAAGAGGGAAAGA
Source organism: Sequoia sempervirens (assembly GCA_007258455.2). Lineage (NCBI taxonomy): Eukaryota > Viridiplantae > Streptophyta > Pinopsida > Cupressales > Cupressaceae > Sequoia > Sequoia sempervirens. Next base: position 4,478 of record VDFB02199916.1, read on the forward strand.
ATATGATTTCCTCTTGGGAAAAAATGGTGAGCAGATTGAAGGCACAATTTTTACCAGAAAATCATGAAGTGCAAGTGTTCAGGAGGTTACAAATCCTAAAGCAAAAGGATATGGATGTAGCAACCTATACCGAGGAGTTTCACAAACTTAGTATGAGGTGTGGTCATGTAGAGAATGACAAAGAGAAAGTGGCCAGATACTTGAATGGCCTAAGGTTTGCAATCCAAGATGAGATGAGTCTTGTGACTCCTAAAATAGTAGAAGAGTGCTTCCATATAGCATTCAAGGCAGCAGAGAAGTTAAGAAGAAAGCAAGAGCAGCAAGGAAGGGGTAGAGGTAGAAATTCCAAGGGAAGAGGTAGTTTTGGTGGTAGGAACCAATCACAAAGGCAACAAGGGGAATCAAGTGGAAAAGAGGAACAAAGCCAAGAATAAAGAGGAGGATTCAGAGGTAGGAGGTCTAATGGAAGGGGAAAATTCAATGGAAGAGGTTCTGGTTCATTCTCTAGAAGGTGTTACACATGTAACCGGTTTGGACACCCATCCTTGAAATGTCCTGAAAAGCAGGCTTCAAGTTCTCATGGTGGAGATAGGAGGAACCAGTTGATGCAAGAAGAGGATGCACAAAGTGTAAATTCACCTTCTAAACCTGTTGATCTTGAGTTTGGAGAGAGCCTAATTATGAGGAGGAAACTTCTCAAGGTACCAAGCGTTAAGGAGCCACCATAGAGGAAGTCCTTGTTTAGGACTGCATGCAAATCTCATGGTAAAGTATGCAAGGTAATTGTAGATTTAAGATCTACTGATAATCTAGTGTCTCTTGAAATGATTGAAAAGTTAAAACTAAAACAAATTCCTCACCCTACCCCATATAAAGTGTCATGGTTGAATAGGGAGCAACAAGTGCTTGTCAATGAGCAAGTTTGGGTAGATTTTCAAATTGGAGAGTATAGGGACAAAATTTTGTGTGATGTTACCCCCATGGATGCTTGTCATCTTCTCTTAGGATGCCCATGGCAGTATGATAGGAAATCCCAGCATGATGGGCATAAAAATACATACACAATCAACAAAGATGGGCAGACTTTCACCATGAGTTGCTTACCAGATGGGGTAGTAGATAAGCAGATTGGGTCTAGCATTATGGTGTTAGGGGAAAAATATTTTTTGCAGACCTTAAAAGAAGAGGGAGGTCTAGGGTTTTCCTTGGTTGTTAAGCCTAAATGAAGGTTTGTTTTGTCCTCAAACAAAGAGAAACCCATACCTAGTGAAGTCCAAACATTGTTGGAGAGGTATAAGGAGATTGTAGTGGATGAATTGCCTAGTTCGCTACCTCCAATCAGGGATATCAGTCATCATATAGACTTGATACCAGGTGCTACATTGCCTAACAGGGCTGCCTAGAAGATGACACCAACCCAAAATGAAGAAATAACAAAGCAAGTGCAAGAGTTGTTGGATAAGGGCCTAGTGAGGAAGAGTTTAAGCCTTTGTGCTATTCCAACTGTGCTAGCTCCAAGAAAGGATGGTAAATGGAGATTATGTATTGATTCAAGAGCCATAAATAGGATAACCATCAGATATAGGTTTCCTATGCCAAGGATGGAGGATCTTATGGATTGTCTAGCAGGAGCTCACTACTTTTCAAAGATTGATTTGAAAAGTGGGTATCACCAAATTAGGATTCGTGAAGGGGATGAATGGAAGACAACTTTCAAGACCAATGAAGGTCTTTATGAGTGGATGGTGATGCCTTTTGGTTTATCTAATGCTCCCAATACCTTTATGAGGCTAATGAATGAGGTATTGAAACCGTTTATTGGAAAATTTGTTGTGGTTTATTTGGATGACATTCTTGTTTTTAGCAGGACCAAGGAGGAGCATTTGGAGCATCTTGGACAGGTTTTAAGAAGGCTGCATGAAGAAAAGTTGCTGATCAACTTACAAAAATGTGAGTTCATGAAAGAAGAATTGGTCTACCTTGGGTTTGTTATCTCACAAGGTAGTTTGAAAATGGATCCATCAAAGGTTGAGGCTATTCTTAATTGGCCAACACCTAAGTCAGTAGGTGATGTAAGGAGTTTTCATGGCCTAGCAAGCTTCTATAGGAAGTTCATCAAGAGTTTCAGCCATATTTGTGCCCCCATCATTGATACAATCAAAGGAGAAAAGAAGAGTAAGTTCAATTGGACCAATGAAGCAAATGAAAGGTTTGAGTACTTGAAAAGAAAGGTATCACAGCAGCCTATCCTTGCCCTTCCTGATTTTAATAAAGTTTTTACCATAGAATGTGATGCAAGCAATCAAGCAATAGGTGTTGTTTTGAGTCAAGAAGGCAGACCAGTTGCATTTTTTAGTGAAAAACTAAATGAGGCAAAGAGAAAATACTCTTCTTATGATCTTGAACTATATGCTATGGTCCAAGCCTTGAAGAAATGGAGGCACTACTTGCTGCCAAGGGAGTTTATTATTTTTACTGATAATCATGCACTTAGTTTTTTGAATGGGCAGGAAAAATTGAACCAAAGGCACATGAAGTGGGTTGAATACCTACAAGCATACACTTTTTCCATAAAGCATAAGAAGGGGCAGGCTAATAAAGTTGTAGATGCACTTAGTAGAAGGGTCATGATGGTTCAAGAAATCCAATTTCAAAGTGTGGGCATTGAGGCTCTTAGAGGTATGTATCAAGAGGATGAAGATTTTAAGGTTGCTTTTGATGTTTGTAATTAGTTCTCAGATGTTTTTCATAGTGACTTTGCTGATTATGTGTTGCAAAATGGGCTATTGTTTAAAGGGGCTCAATTGTGCATTCCCAAGTGTTCTATGAGGGAGAATATAATCAAGGAAAAACATAGTGGAAGCCTTGGAGGACACTATGGGCTTGATAAAACCTTGGAGCAAGTGAGAAGATTTTACTTTTGGCCCAAAATGCAGATGGATGTGAGAAGGTTTGTGGAATCTTGCACAATATGCCAAAGAGAAAAAGGTACTACCTCCAATGCTGGTCTTTACCAACCTTTACCAATCCCAAATAGACCCTGGGAGAGCATAAGCATGGATTTTGTCTTAGGACTTCCTAGGACACAAAGATGAGTGGATAGTGTCTTTGTAGTAGTTGATAGATTCAACAAAATGGCACATTTTATTCCTTGTAGATGCACTAGTGATGCCTCTAACATTGCAGGTCTATTTTTCAAAGAGGTTGTGAGAATGCATGGTATTCCTTTGAGCATTGTATCAAATAGGGATTCTAAATTCAGAGGTCATTTTTGGTGGGCCTTGTGGAGAAAGTTGGGGACTAATTTGCAATATAGTTCACCCTACCATCCTCAAACGGATGGAAAAATAGAGGTGGTTAACAGATCACTTGGTAATCTCTTGAGGTGTTTGACAAAAGAACATGGTGTGCAATGGGATCTAGTGTTGCCTCAAGCCGAATATGCATATAATGATTCTATCAATAGAAGCATAGGTAAAACCCCCTTTGAAGTAGTGTCTGGGATGAATCCTAGAGGTATCTTTGAGTTGAGAGATCTACAAGGAATGGAGAAAAGAAGTGTAGAAGGTGAAGAGTTTGCTATGGCAATGAAGTCTATCCATGATCAAGTGAAGGAACATCTCAAGAAAAGTGTGAGTCAATACAAAGAAAGGGAAGATTTGAAGAGGAGGAATGTGCAATATAAGGTGGGAGATCTGGTTTTTGCTTATTTTAAGAAGGAGAGATTTCCTAAAGGAAAATACACAAAGGTTCACATGAAGAAAATAGGCCCATGCAAAATAATTTACAAGTTTGGGAAAAATGCATATGAGATAGCACTCCCTCCTAGAGTGGCTATCTCTCCCATTTTTAATATTGCTGATTTTTACCCATTTAAGGGATCTTTGGATGCAGGTACAGGTGTGGAAGCTGATGAAGATTGGGTGCAAGACCTTCCACCATCTGAACCCTTGAAGCTTGAAGCCATCCTAGACACCAAAGAGGTAAAAAGGACAAGGAAAAAGGTATATAATGAGTATCTTGTTAAATGGAAGGGTCTTCCACCTAAAGATGCAACTTGGATGAGTGAAGAGGACATCAAATAACATGGTACTACTCTGCAACAACTGATCTCATATGGTACTTGAGATTTCTTCCACCCCGGGTGCATGGTGCAAGGGCACCTTGGGCTTTTATGCCTCTTTGAGGCCTTGTTTGGTTTTTGTGTTTGATGTCAAGTTGTATTTGATGTAATAAGGTCCTAAGGACCATCTTAAATGCCTTGAAATATTTTTTCTAGGCTTTTTGTTGAGTTTTTGGTCTCGGTGATAAATTTTAGTGTATTAACAAGGTCTCCATCCTCACTTTGTAAGCTTGGTGCACTTTGGAAAATTAAGGAATCAAATTGCCATGTTGCAACCAGGTGCTTGAGGGGAGTTTCCTTGGTGTTTTTGAAGTGTTTTTAGTGATTTTGACACCTCTTAAAGTCTCCTTGTAATCGGGTTTGTGGTGATTGTGTAATTTTCCTTAATGAGGCAATTTGGTGTCTACAAGGAAGTTTGATTAGTTCCAACATCCAACTAATCAAAGTTTCAGTTGGAGGATGTTGGGAAAGGTTTTTGGAAGTTGAAGTAATCCTCTCATGGTTGAGGCATGATTGATGAAACACTTTCTTTGAAGTTCTAATGAAAAAATTGTTGTTAAAACACGTGGTACGGATGTTGTACAAACTATACGGGTACAAAATTGATATGGTTGGATAGAGGGAAAACCTGGCTTTCATTTGGCATTGATTTGATAGAATTTCATTGAGTATAGCAAAACCTATTGCCATTTTTGTAGGGGCAGGTTTAAAACCCTCAAAACAAGGGTTTTGGTTGGAAAATGGCTCTTTCTCCACATTGTAAACATGTTGATTCTCAGTGGGATGGAAGGTACTTGTGTACATTTTCATATTTCCTTGGTTCTGGAGAATCTCAAGGTGTGTGGAGGATTTTATGCATTGAACTAGGTCTGGCATCTTCATGTGACAGGCCTAATTGGTGAAGCAAAAAGTGAGTTTTTCTTGTTTTTTGTGGCTTTTTCTTAAAGAGGCACTTAGGAATGTTGAAAATGGTTGTAATTATCCTGTAGGAGTCTAAATCAAGGATTTGGGATGAAGGGGACAACCTAGGTAATCAAAATCCTGTTGTGATCAACAAATTAGGCCTCTTGGGGATAGTGGTACATTGGTCCATGGTTACTCTTCCATCCAGTGTCAAAAGGTGAGACTTTGGGGTCTTGAAGAGGCATATCATAATTGCCTAAATTTAGTAGTTTGAGCCTAATACAAGCTTGTGGGTGGATTTTATTTAGACTGTCCTACCAGGTAGTGCTACAAGCATTCAAGGCTAAAGGGCCTAGTGCTGTAATTGATGAACAAATGGAGTTTCCTAAGTGCTAATTAGAATGTTGTGGCCTAGTTTGGTCATTTGTAACTTGTTCAAAGTAATTCCAATCCCTTGGTTGTGTTGAGTACAAGAACCCTAGGTGAGTTGGGTGATTTCCTTGAAGGAGTAGTGGATTGAGAAAGTCCACTTAAAGAGTATTTGAGAGAAGTTGTGCTAAGTTTGTGGTTTGATTATCTAGTTGATCATGTGAAGAAGCTTCCCCTGCTCACTTTGCATCATAATCCCACCACACCAAACATGTGTTCGATTTCAGCTTTCACAAATGCAATAGCTTCCAAAATGTTACCATCTACTTGTTTCCTTTCCATATCTTGCAATTGTTTATTTCTCTCCTCCATGATCAATGTCAAATCTAAGCACATCAATCACACTCTAAAATTGTTGAGTTCAAGAGGACGTCCCTTGGTGCTGCATCTTTTTTGGACAAATGCCATTGATTTTGGAGGTGTTACATATGCATGATTACAAAATTCCGCTATGTAGAAATGATATCCATTTCTTACCAAACCAACTTAAAGGACCTTCTTTTTGCTATAGTGCTTCTTTAGGGACCGGCTCTGAGATACTCAATGCATGTTCCCTCACTACATTTGTAGCCTCCTTCTGCATAGGATTTTGTGAAGGCTTCTTACTTGGTGTTTGACAAAGCTTGGGATGAAGCTTCCAACACTTCTTGATCCAATGACCACTCATTTTGCAATGAGTGCAATATTTTTTAACACCCAGACTTTCTTTCCCTTCTTTTCCTTCTATTGAGGAGAGGGGACTTCATGGTTTGTCTCCTTCCTAGTAGACATAACTTTCTTGGACAAAGCCATTCTTTTCCAAAACTTGGTAGCAACATGTTTATTCAAACCACAAAATGTGCATGGTTTTTTATGCCATAAAATTTTCTTTACATTGCCAATTTTCTTATAATCAAAAGGAATATTGGAATAATTAGACTTACTATACCTTGGATGGTGGTCTTCGGTGCAGATCTAGCTAGGAGAACTTGACTTGGAATTATGATCATAGAAATAGTGTGATGTGCTCTCAATTTGTGAGATTTCCTTTTGCACTAATTCAAACTTTTCATTTGAAGAATTTCATTCTTTTGTGGTTTAGAATTTCTTTCATCAGTGATCTTGAAGAATGCTCCATAACCTTATCGAGGTAGTTCTACCTCTTGGATGGGATTCAAAATGCCTTGGCCATTAGCTCCAAGGCCTTTTCCTTCATATCCCATTTTCTTTAGCATTTTCAATCCAACACCTTTAGTGTGCTTTTCAAATGCACCAAAAGAATCATCTTGAAGGGAAGTATGTACAATCAAAGAATTACTTGTACTGCATACCTCAATGATAGTTTCTATAGGAGATGGTTTCTTCAATCTTTCTTCAATCCAAAACTTTGTCAAAAGTTCATCCTTGGATCGCAACTGATCCTGTACTTCTTGCAATAGCCTTTTCAACTTAGCATTTTCCAACTAAAGGATTTGGTTGATTTCTTTGAGTTCTTGAAGCTTTACTTGTTTCTCATCCTTCAATTTTTTCAACAACCTTCACAACTCAACACTCTCTCTTTCATCATCATACATTTCCTCCACCATTTTCTTCATGGTTAAGAATGCTTTAATATAAACTAAGTCATCTTTATAATGTTTGAAAAAAAGAGGATTTAAGAAGGATTATCATTTCCTAGAATCAACATTTCTTCAAGTAATATTTGCTTCAGTTGAGACATGATACATATTTACACTAAGCAAAACAATCAACTAGCATTGATAAAAGCCTTATTTGTAAACTTGGTGAGTATTACTTAATACAAAAAGTTTACGATGAGGATCTTTTTACTGACTTATATTTTCTTGTGAATTAAGAGAAAATAATTCTTTAATGTAATCATTTTAAACAATAATACATAAAGAAAATGAACTTAAAAAAATAGATACAACACATGATAAGACAGGAGAGAGGAGTTTGATAATGAAGTTCACTAGATTCTAGCTACGTCTCTTGGCTCGATCAATCACCAAACCATTTCATTACTCTCCTTTGAAGATATTTGTCATTTACAAGTGCAATGTAGGATTCTCAAATCATGTGGCTCATTCCCATCTTGGGAAACCTTCTCCTCCCCAATAGGAACTAAGGCTCTCACATGAAGTGGCACATTTCTCCCATCTTGGGATGAAAATCTCCTCACACAAAGCTTACTCTAAAGCTCTCCAAAAAAATTCCCCCATCCTTCTCCCAATGAAGGTATTTTATAGTTCTACATGGATAATAACTCATTACACATATCAAGGAGACAATCTCTCTCATGATCCACTAAATTAGGATTTGGGCACAATTCAAGGAATGAGATGATGGGAGGTCCCCATGAAGATATCAACTCCATCCATAAACATCTCATCATCCCATGAATATCTCAACTTTCCCATGGAACTAGGAAA
>VDFB02199917.1:0-22304 GCA_007258455.2 Sequoia sempervirens
ATGTGGGTGCCTAACTACTCTAGCTGCCCCTGGCCTATCCTGAGGCATACCTCTACCAACGCCCTAGAAGGGTTTAATGTAAAAGTAATTGACATGATGCCCTAACAAAAACTTAGCATATAATTTTTTAATAAAGTAAAAAGGTACATCAAGATTATTGTTGGGTGGTTTATCAAAAACCATACACCAATGATCCCAAAAGTTATCTACTATGCCCCTATGCGTGCACCATTTTATAGAAAGTTTTGGCTTATTAACATTAACCGGAAAACCAGTGTGGGGGTTAACAAATAAAGAGGCTATTTGGGCTTTGGTTATTCTGAGATCTTTCACATCATCATAGGACAATCCACATGCATAATATTCTCTCATGTCTTCTCGCCACGAATGAAAGGCATTATGTTGCGAGGAGAGGGTTTCTATGTTTTTAATTATTTCTTTCATTGTGTTTGACATCTTAGATAATCGAGGGACTCTCGTATAAACTTCAGAAATGCCCCTTAATTGTTGCAATTTTTCACAAATTAATTCTTCAATTGATGGATGTGGAGGTGGTGGAGCATTTGGCATTTGTGCATTTTCATTGTCAGCAACCATAATGCCCGATTAAAGTTAAAAACAAATTAATCTAATTAAAATTAGACAATATAAATGAAAATATTATAAAAATAATTCTAGTTTTTAAAATCCAACAAAACCCTAGTTTTTAAATAAAAATCTATAAAATTCTTTAATTTTTAATCCAAATACATAAAAAACACTATTTTTAAATCAAAATCCATTACAAACATTCAATTTTCATCAAAATCCATACTAAACTCAATTTTTTCATAAAAAATCTATCAAAAACCCTATTTTGAAAAAATCTATAAAAAATTAACTAAAATTACACAAATCTAATTGAAAATTTGATTAGAGCAAAGAAAACCAAGAATCTAACCTTTTGAAGATGGATTTGCACGAAATTGGATATATGATTTGCGGAATGGAGTTTTCACTATGTATACCGCCGCTAAACAAATGTGAAAGTCGAGTTTTAATCAGCCGTGAAATGAAATAGAGGTGGTCGCAAAATCGATAGACCATTTGGATTCGGTGATGGATTCCGATTTGATCGGCATCCTGATTTGGGACTATATCCGATCCAAACGGTTCCATAGCGGAAATCTAGGGGTCACGTTTCTGTAAGAGGTGGTAATCGGACACCTAGCTTTCACATAAAGCTCAACCGGTATTTTCACGCTTTTTGAGTCGATGAAACACGTAATGCTTCGGTAGTGTGTACTGACACCCAAGCCACATAAAGTCAACTCGGCATTTTCGCATTTTTGAGTCGATGAAACACGTAATTTTTTCTCCATTGCCACTTTTTGGCACACCATGATCCTGCACATACCCTAGGGAAGGCCTAGCCTAAAGAAATTAGAAAAGATATACTAAGAGAAATGAAGAAGGATATTGCTACAATAGCTTGGGGGTATGAAGATCTAAAAACATTTGATGCTTCTGTAACGACTCATACTATTCCTTTGAAGCCTAAAGCTAAACCATTTTGGCAGAAACAACGTCCTGTCAATGCCCTGATTAAACCACTGATCTTTAAGGAAGTTCAGAAATTGCTTTCTACAAGAATAATCTTCCCTGTATGACATTCAACATGGGTGGCTAACTTGGTTCCAGTCCGTAAGAAAAATGGAGAGATCAAGCTATGTGTGGATTTCAGGAATCTGAATAGAGCTTCAGAAAAAGATAACTACCCACTCCCCTCTCTGGACCAAGTCTTGCAAACTGTCAATGGATCTCAGATGATATCATTCTTGGATGGTTATTCTGGATACAATCAGGTGATTGTTAATCATGAAGACAGAATGAAGACAACCTTCACTACTAAGTGGGGAACATTCGCTTACAAAAGGATGCCATTTGGTTTGATTAACACTGGAGCAACCTTTCAGCGTGCCATGGACGTAGCATTCAAAGATTTGATTGGTAAATGCATCATCGTCTACATGGATGACCTGACAGTATTCTCTAAAGATAGACTAAACCATGCTGCAGACTTGGATAAAGTTTTTGAAAGATGTATCCAGTATGGTCTCTCCCTGAATCCTAAAAAGTGTGTACGGGGTTTCTGAAGGGAAACTTTTGGGACACATAATATCGGAAAGAGGAATATCGATCGATCTAGACCGAGTTGAGTCCATTTTGAAGATAACCAGGCTAGGAAGCAAGAAGGAGATGAGATATTTCTCTGGAAAGATCAACTTTGTGAGAAAGTTTATCACAGGTTTTGCAGAAATTGTAAAGCCATTGAATGAAATGATGAAGAAAGATGTTGTAATAGAATGGAGTAATGAGGAAAAGGCTGTGTTTTCTCAAGTCAAACAATCCATTTCGAAAGTGCCAGTCCTCACTAGCCTTGACTACTGGAAGCCATTCTATATTTATTCTTTTGCTTCTGAACATTCCTATGCAGCTGTCCTAACTCAATGAAGAGAAGAGGGAGAGGAGAGGCCAATTGCTTTAATGAGTTCTCCATTTAAGAATGTTGAAGTTAAGTACCCACCTCTTGAAAAAAAATCTTTTGTGTTGGTTAGGGCTATCAAAAAGTTCAGGCATTACATCCTCCAAAGTCAAATTATTGTTGTAGTTCCTGATGCTGATGTAAAGTCTCTACTCATGCAGAGCGAGTTGGGAGAACGAAGGGGAAAATGGATGGCCATTTTGTAAGAGTTCAATCTGGAGATTCACCCTATGAAACTTGTTCGAGGTCTAGGCCTGTCTAAATCCATAGCTGATGCTGGTGAGAACATTATTTGTCAACATTACACAACACAGTCCTTTTCCAATGACCCTTGGTATGCCATATTATCTGTTTCATGCTTAATAATCGGTGCCCAGAGGGAATGAATATGACTCAGAGGAGAGCACTGAGAATGAAGAGCTCCCATTATATGCTCAAAGGAGGATTGCTATATAGGAATAATTTCGAGGGAGTGTACCTACGATGCCTTGATCAACAAGAGGCTAAACATGTGATTGCTGAATTTCATGGAAAAAATGGCACAGGCCATGGTTTTGTAGATTCCTTAGCACACTAGATCCTCAGATCCAGTTATTACTGGCCGTGTGTGTTCAAAGATGCCCATCAACATGTAAGAACATGTCACATATGCCAAATTTTTGCATCAAAAGAATGCCATTCAGCCATGCCATTGCAACCTATTTATGAGGTAAGGCCATTTGCCCAATGGGCACTGGATTTTATTGGGGTAATTAACCCAAATTCTTTTGTAGGACACAAATTTATTTTGACTGCCACAGATTATTGTACGAGATGGACAGAGGCTATACCTTGCAAGAACAACATGAAAGAGGTAGTAATCAAGTTCCTCACCGAGTGTATCACAACTAGGTTTGGAGTACCCTTCGCATTGGTATGTGACAATGGCTCTTCCTTTTCTTCTGTTGAGTTCCTTTCATGGGCTTATGATCACAAAATTGTTTTAAAGTATTCTTCAAACTATTACCCACAAGGAAATGGAGTTGTAGAATAAACTAATAAGAATCTCTTAGGGGTAGTTAAAAAACTGTTAGAGAACAATCCTAGGGACTAGCATACCTAGCTAAGATTTTTGTTATGGGTAGATAGGACTAGGATCAAGGATACTTTAAAGACTTCACCATTTAGGCTAGTGTATGGCCAAGAGCCTGTGTTCCCTATTCACTTGCAAATACCGATCCTTGAGTTCATGCAAAAATTCTACTCTAGTGATGATACGATTGAAGTAAGATTAGTTGCCTTGTTGAAATTAGAAGAGTAGAGGGATGCCGCCTTGCAACAATTCTTTAGGCACCAGGCTGTTGTCAAATGTTGGTTTGACAAAAAGAGCCAAAATCAAGGCTTTTAGAATATCAGACCTTGTGCTGCTATGGGATAAAGCTAATGAAAAGAAGGGAAACCACAATAAATTTGATAAGCTTTGGTTGGGTCCCTATCAAATTGTTGAAATCCTGGGAGAAAATGTTTTCTGACTGAGTAGTTTAACAAGAGAACCTGTTCCATTTCCTGTCAATGGAAAATTTCTTAAACATTATTTTGAGTTGTGAAGTTTCGTATTTTTGTTGGGTTGTACATTTATGTAAATAATTGGTTTTCTTGTTTGTAAATAGTTTGTTTGTTTTCTGTTTGTAAATAATTTGTTGTTCTGGTTGTAAATTTTTTTGTTGTTTGTTTGTTTTTTCTTTCTTTCTTTCTTTTCGTTTCCTTTGTTGTTTTGTGTCTATCTTGTTTAGTTCTTTGGGGTTTCTCTGTTCTTTCCATCTTTCAATGGTAGGTTGTTATCTGAAGTATACTTTGGTTATTAGGAGAGAAGTGGTTTAGATATTTTCAGGTTTTCTGATTGGATGATTTTTTCCTAAATTCGTTGTTTTATGCCCATTCTCAATAAGAGTTGTGGAAAGTCTTGAAAACAAGGTGCAAAGTAAACAATCTTCATTAACTACCTCTGAATTTCTCACAAATCATCAAGATCATCTCCTTTGGTAATGGTATATTTGTCCTAGGGCGATAGTGTTGTAAGATTTGAGTGAAAAATCTGATCCCGCAGATGCTATTATGAGGTCCATGGTAGTTTTCAACCCAGAACAGATGTCAAACATCTGACATATTGAGAAAAAATGGAATGAAATATCTGAAACTCCAAGAGAAAAAAAAAGAAGAACTATCTAAAAAAAGAAAAGAGGACTCAATATGAATGGGTGATTCCAGTATCTCTATCGGGGCTATGGACGCCTGACTGGCAGCAGAGCAATGCTATGAGAAAACAAGAGGTATCTCCGTCGGGGCTATGGACACCTGAATGGTAGTAGAGCAATGCCCAGGATATCATTGCACAACAACTAAAGGGAATCAACTCATGTAGTTCAAATCTTGCACAGTGTTGTTCAAAAGATGAGGAAAACTTTACAACAGGATGATGCACCATCAAGCACACACATAGGTTCAGGGGTAGCTAGTGTTGATTTATGTTTGAGATTCTAGCTCAACCTTGGTTGTTAAAATTGACCCAACTAGAGTTGTGATATTCATAAACCAGGAGTTCTGGGTAGCTGAATCCTTCAGTTTCTTGAAAATGGTTAAACCATTTTCCTAGCCGAGTCGCCATTTGTTATGCCTTGCATAACCACCCCATTTTATACTGGAACAAAATGGGTCCCCCTTTGTCTTTTTCTTTCATCACCTTTGGTTTTTTGTTTGGTCTTAGGAGTTCTCTTTTCTTCCTCTTAAGTCTGTCTTTTGTTCTGTCTAATTTGTTTCTACCTCAGCCAGAGTTGGGTTTCTTTTTGTTAAAATTGAATAAAATGAGAAAGAATAATGTATTTTCTATGCTTTTTGGGACTAATGGAGGCATTGTTTTGTAGGTTCAAATCATACATCTGATGATTTTCTCAAAAGAAGTCAGTTGGAAACCAAGCCTTAGTCAGATTTGACACAAAACTCCTGAAGGAATAAAGTCACTAAGACCAACTAGATGTATTGCCGATTGGCTGTTGTGTTCTTCATTTGAAACCCTCGGGTCGCCCTGACATTTCGGTCGCTATAAAGTTTCCTATATATCTCCGCTTGGGAAGAAGTCTCACCAACCGTTGTTCACAAGGCTAGCATCGAGGAAATAAGCTCTCGTTTGCCATGATGTCTAGCCGAAAAAGGGGAGTCTCACCGAAAGAATATTGAGCTCGGGGTAACGTCTCACTGATAGGGCGAGGTCTCACTGAGAGGATTTGCGCTCGATGTGAGGTCTTCCTGATTGGTGTTACTCTCGCCAACATAGTTTTCATTTCGGGGAGAAGTCTTGCCAACAGGGTGGAGTTTCCACGAAATGGTCTGAGTCTAGCCAAAAGATGTGGCCCTATGTGTAACCTCTCACCGATTGAGGGGAGTCTCGCCAAAATGAAATGGTCTCAGGGAAGGAAGTTGAGTTCAGGGAGAAGTCTTGCCGACCCGATAGTGTCTCACCGATAGGTATATGGATATCGGTAAGACTATTGGCCAGACGGTTTGCATTCGATAAGATTTCTGGCCGACTCGCTGGAGTCTCGCCGAAAGATGGGGGCTTCGGGGTAATGTCTCACCGACAGGCCAAGGTCTCACCGAAAGGAGTTTGCATCGGGCAAAGGAGCTCTCGTTCGCTATGAAGTCTCACCGATAAATGATGGTCTCGCCGAAAGCTTTTCACTTCAGCATAGTGTCTAGTCGGCTGATGTTTGTCTCGTTGAAGGATTGTTCCTTCGGTGTAGTATTTTCAGCTTGGTGTAATCTCTCTCTGAAAAAGCAAGTCTCGCCGACAGTGGTTCACAAGAATATATGACTTTGGTAAGACTCCTGGCCGAATGGTTGGTCTTCGGTATGAGGTCTTGCTGACTGAAAAGTCTCGCTGATAGTTTTAAGTCTTTGGTGTGACTAATGGGAACTCGTTATGACCTCCTGCCGACTGAACGATGTCTTGTCGAATGCGGACATCCTGCCAACGGAGGAGCACAACGATATGACTCTTAAGGGCTCGCTATGATGTTTAGCCGATAGTGATAGTCTGGGTGACAACTTTGGATATCGATATAACTCTGGCCACTCACTGTGAACTCTTGTCGATAGTTGTATGCTATGCCGACTGCTGCTGTGAAGTATAATCGCATCGGGGAGACACGGCTAGTGTCTCACTGATATGCGATTCAGTTTGAATAACTTTTGACTGCCTGGAAAGCTTACATGGTGTGTGTTCCACCAATTAGAGGAGGTTGAGGGTGAACCCTTCGCAGTTTAACTGATTGATTATTCTTGTGAGGAAGATCAACAGAGCATGAATGACATGGATCTACTCTGGGACCAAAAGCGAAGGATCAGCTCGTTGAACAATGGTGTGGGGATCTAACAAGAAAATTTGATGTTGTCTCTCAAGGGGTTCAACTTGCAGGAAGATCTAGAATGAGGGGAAATCCAAAAGGAAGAAGAGGCCGCGAGTCTCAGGGATAGCTGTGATGTCTACTGGCAAAGGTAGATCGACATTAATGATAATGCTCTAGGACATTCAAGGCAGCTCTGATGGAAGTTCGAGGGTGGACATGGAGGCCAAAAGTTAATACGATGGTTGCAAAAGATCTGAGGGCTACTCCCTAGAGCGATCCTTCACCGACATGGACACGGGGATGTGCATTGAATGCAATTAACTTTATTCCAAAAGATCTATAGGGGTTGACCTTGCTGAAGAAGGATATTTTTTTTGTAAACCCTAAAAACAGGGGCCAACACATTATTTTGGGACAGGGTTGTGTATATGACATTTTTTGGAGACCTTTTGTAAAAAAAGAATAGGAACAACAGGATTTGGTAGAGGAGAAGTAGCAAGGTAAAAAACTTACAGAGAGATAGACTTTTGAACAATAGGAATTTTCTGAAAGATAGAGGAGACAGAACTGCATCCTGTTTCTTTGTAATGGGATCTTCTTTTGTCTTCTTGGCTAAGGTTAGAAGGTAGAGAAACTTAAGAGTAGAAATAGAGTAGGAGTTGGATTCAGTAGAGGCAGTAATGTATCTTTCAAGTTTTCTTAGTATAGGTGCAGACAATTTGAAGACATGGGTTTTCTGTACACTGGTGATTTTGCCAGATTTGTAAATGTTGCTTATCTGTTTCACCAACAGTAGAAGCAACTAGATTTAAATCTACTTCATATTGTGTTCTAGAATGGTATTTATCTTGGGTTAATCATTTGATTTGAAAAGATTTCAATGAATGAAATCTTATTTTATGTTTTGATTAAATGGTGATTTATAATTTGTTGTTGAAGTTAGCATTGTGAATGAATGAAACTGTGTGTTAATCACAAGTTAATTTTGTTCTGCGGTCGTAGTTAGGAATTCCTTGAAAGGTAACAAGTTTGGTTAAGTTGGATGAATTATCATTCTCTTCAGTTCCAAGGTTTTGATTTATCTTTTTCTATTTCTTTAAAAACCTTGGTTAAGGTAGGTTTAGGTTTATGTTTGATCTTAGAACAATCTAGAAGCTCAACAGCAGCAAGCCCCTTGAACATTATAGTTCACATCAACCACTGAGTGAAATCAGCACAGTCATGAACCGATTACCAAGATCTTGGGAGTTATATATCCATGCATTATTCTTTCTCTTTTAGGAGAACATAATAGTAATATTTTGTTTATTGTTGTTGTGCTCATTCGACCCATCAACATAACCCTCAACCATTTTTCCCCTTTTGCATGTGACTTTCATATGCAAATTTGTCAAGCAATAGGTGTTGAAAAGTGATCAAAAAGTGCATCAAGTCAATCAAGTCAACATCATCCTATTTCAAGCTTGGAGAGACTTTATGCCCTATTTTATGCAGAATCAAGTACAAACACCTGTCAAAAAAGGAAGTGCAAACCTGAGACTACAAGATTTTGTCCCAAATTTCCCAAAATCTGCAGGAGGACTAAGTCGCCACTAGGGGTGAATTAGTCTCGCTTTCAGACCTAAAAACTGATTTTGACATTTTTGAATACCCATTTGACAGATTCTTGTTCCGTCAATGTTTCTTGAAACTAGGACTAAGTTGCCCAGTCTGGTCTAAGTGTCCCGTTCAACATTTCAATCAACTTTTCTAGGATTCCAGAATCTCTCAACATTAAACCTCTGATTCCAGGTGCACCTCTTCCATTCTATTCTATTATTTCATCATATAGTTGGGTATGTGTAGGATCATCATGGAAAAAACAGGTCCTTAAGTGGCGAAAAGTTCAGAAAAATCAGAGTTAGGCAACTTTACATAAAAATTTGAATAAGTTATCTATATTATTTCAAAAACATGTAAGAATAGAATCTATAGAAAATTGAATTTAGTTTCTAAACTACTAGGTTTTTTTCTTTTTAAATCTATTTGGTAAAAATTTGAAATTTCAATGTAGTAGTTCTTAAATTACAGGGAAAAAATAAGTAGGTGTTTGTCGACCACCCTAACCACAATTAAATGATATTTTTTATAATATTTTAGATATAAGTAGAGGACTCATGTCTCGATGTGATGCATATTTTTGTAATTTTTTCTAATTAAATAATTGATCTATGAATTTTTTAGTACAACTTTTAAAAAATATAGAAACTTCTATGTTTGACCACCTTAACTTGGTCAAAAATTCATGAAATTCAATTTTTTTTTTTTATCATATAGTATGTGAAGCATAGAATGTGATGCATGTTCAAATTCAAAAATGTGATCTTGTTTGAAAGCTATAGATTTTTCAATCGACCTATCAATTGGGACTTTAGTCAGTAATTGAATAGAAAAGTGAATAATAATTATTTATTAAATTCAAAGTAAAACATAATTTATATTGAATTGAAGTTAGGGGAATCTCCTTTAAAATCCTTTTAAGTTTCATCAATTTTGGGTAAAAAAAAAGTTGTCAACCACATACCCTACGCATACCCATCATATCACCACTTTTTGGCCCATCATGATCCTACACATACCTAGTTGCATTTCTTAGGAATTTTTGCATATCACATTGTGTTTTCTAGAACTTTACATTTTCATACTTTTGCATCATTCAATCATTCCATTTTCAGATTATTGCATTAAGACATCTTAATTAGACATAATTACATCTCATTAACATAGTCTTGAATGTAAACCCTTGTATTTTGGTGACCCTTTTTAATCCCCTTTCTCCTTTTAGGTGAAAAACCATAGGAGGAGCAAAGCATTGTTAAATGGGTAAAACAAAATCATTGTTTACAAATTCATTTATATATTTCTTATTTCATAGTGTTATTTTGTTTCCTTAAAAGCCATTAGCTAGGTTGTTAGTTTGTTTTCTGGTGGTTCACATTGTCTTTCTAGTCCTCTATTCATACTGATGCCAACACACCTAAGAGATGTCAGCACATCGTGTTTCCATCCTGAAATTGCGCTTTCGTCCTCAGGTAGAGAGCTACCTAAGGCTTAGTGTTGAACCTGAAAGCCAGCTTGCCTAGCCCCATTCTGAACTTTGGGTTTGCAGAGTGATTGAAGGACCTTATATTCCTCATCATTCTTGTCCCTCATTTTCTAAGCACTCCTTTAAGTTGAGGTAAGTTAGGGAAACCTTCTGCTCTTGGTTCTCCGTGACCTGAGGCTTTGAACGTGGTTGGTCCCCCTCTCTTACAGTGCGTTCAAAGGGAAAAAATAAAATAGTTTTTGTAAGTTTTGAGACAACACTATGGCATAATAGACTTGGGCACATGAGTGAAAAAGGTATGAAAGCAATTCATTTAAAGAAGGTTTTACTAGGTCTGAAATGTATTAATATGGATTTTTGTGAATGTTGTGTGTATGAAAAATAAAAGAGGGCCAAATTTCTCAAGAATGGGAAGAAAAATAAAGATGAGAAGTTGGAGCTTGTGCATACAGATGTATGGGGACCCGCTCAAGTATCTTCTCTTGGTGGATCTCAGTATGATGTTACATTCATAGATGATGCAACTAGGAAGACTTGGATTTATCTCCTTAGACATAAATCTGATGTATTTGAAATATTTAAGAAATGGAAGAGGTTTGTTGAGAATACGAAATGTACAAAAGATTAAAATATCTTAGTTCTGATAATGGTGGTGAGAATTATAGTAAAGATTTTGAGGATTATTATTCGTCTAATGGAATTCATAAGCAAAAAATGGTTCTAGGGACCCCACAAGAGAATGGAGTGGATAAGCATGCATGAATAGGACAATAATGGAGTGTGCACAGAGTATGAGATTGCATGTTGGGCCACCTTTAAACTTGTGGGTCTCAGTTGTGTTTATAGTTTGTCCTTGATGACAAAATCCCTTTCAGTTGGTTCTCTTTGATGATTAGTCTCAATTTGGATCTTTATGCTTTATTATGGCACTTCTTTAATGTCTCTTGGCTATTACAGATAGTTACTTATTATGATTCAAATTCATGGTGATGAGGTCTCTGGTTCATGTTATGAATGCTATTTCTTTGATTGATAGAGTTGATAGATGGTTTCTTTGTCAAGATGGTTCTTCTTGCATACCACAGGTGTATTTCACATGATTACAAGCCATTTGATTACATTCCTTGAACTCACATTTTTGAAGGCATTACAGTTACCTTGATTTTGACATCTCATTTGTCTAATGGTATTGGTTGTTTCTCTTTCGGGCTTACACTTATCATCGTGAGAATGGCAGGGTCTCCCCGATCCATTTTGAAATGTCTATGTTTCCTTTCGGTTCGGCAAGACATTTTTGATGTCATAACGATTTGATTTTACATACAGGTAGCTTTCGGCGTGACAGTGATTGTGGTCTTAGCGATAGAAGAAAATTCTATCAGCATGAGGTTTGTTCACCACTGAGAGGTCTTACTGAATGAGTCGGGTCTCGCTGACTAATACATGAGGTGGTGCATCGGCGTAAGTAAACCCTATTGGCATGTTGTTTCATCGAGCACTTTGTGTCTTGGCGACCGACATAAGAAAGTTCATATCGGCAAGACTTATTTTATGTCACAATAATCAGGATCCATCTCCAGGCATCTATCGGCATGACATTCTCTTTTGTTTCAGTGACAGAAAAGGATTATATCGGCATAAGTTATACCATTGGTATGTGGTCACAATGAAATTGCTTTGTCTCACCGATCGGAGATTGAATGGGAACATATCGGCAAGAGTTCAAGGCTTCGGTGAAGGGTCATAGCGAAAAGGGTGATGTCTCCCTGACTAATGCATGTGGAAGTCTTTCGGCAGGAGTGTTGTATTTGGTATATTTTCTCACCGAAGATTGTTTGTCTCACCGTCCGTGCACAAAAAGGTCTTATCGGCAAAGGTTTTTCTTTGATATAATGTCATAGCAAACCCTAATAGCCCGATAGGGAGAGCTGCGAGAGCAATCAATTCACCTTGGAAGGCTGCGGGGAATCGGTCCACTTGGCTGTTCCGGAGTCTTTGCGAGGAAGCAATCCGCGATTCACGCGCAGGCCTTGTCATAGACCTCCTTGGTGAAATTTTTGTTCCACCCTAACCTATAGGAACTCTACCTTTTCTAAGTTCCCTTGGTTCTCCTTCCAACCTCACTACCTTGTCAAGTTTGCAACTACCAAGCCAAATCTTGGTGTTATTACTCCTTTCTTCCTTAGCCTTTTATGCATCCAAAAGACTAATCCTCCCTCAATACATGAATGAATCTTGTAGGGGTGAGGGAATGTTTTCCAAAGCTCCAAAACAACCTCCTAGGGTTCCTGAAACTTCACTTAGACTCCAACCTACCAACACTTGCATGAAGCCTATTCCATAGGTTTAGCCTTGAGCCACTATTTGGTCTCTAAACAGGGGTAAATTGCTTTTCCCTTCTAAACCCACCAAAGAAACATGGTTCTTGGCTTAGGAAATGTGTTTCCCCTACCTACACCTTCAAGATTTCTAGGGTCTTGGCTCTGTCCAGGCCGTACTCTGCCCTCATGCAAACACTGCCCAGAAAACTAGGGTTTCTAACTGTTCAGAACTAGTTTTAGGACTGGTGAAAATTTCTCCTCCTAAACGGATTGTTGGGATCTCCTCCTTGTCACCATATGTGGCCAAGACTTTCCCCTAAATTCTCCAAAAATAATTTTTCAAAAATCTTTTCTCCCCTGCAAGATATATGTGTTGTTCTGCAGCCATTCCTAGCCGGGTCCTCAGCGGCAAGCCTAGGGCAAAGGCTTTCTCATAAAAGCTCCACGCAGCCAAAGAAAACCTAACACCTACCACTAAAATATGTACAGATATGGGCGACCATTCCCAACAATTCCATACTTCTTGAGTACGGGAGGGAATGCAGCCTAGGAAACTCCATTTTTACCGCAGTTCAGTCAAAAGCGAGAACTAAGAAATAAAACTACAAAATTTACAAGAATGGTTAAGAAGCGATGGAACTGACTACTTAAGTAGCGCCAAAAACTTTCGAGAGGCCTTTCTACCATGCTAAAAACCTATAAAATTCCTCTTTTAATTCATTTGGCTACTATTCCGAAACAAGAACATAAAAACAAAAAATAAGACAAAAGAACTCTATTTTTCATTTTCTGGAAAAATCCTTCTAGAAAACTTCAACCAACCAAAGATAGAGTGGTATGCCTTAAATATTCCTCCACAACAATTTAAGTGCTTGGGTCGTGCTTCTAAATGACCTAAAAAGAACTTTTGTAAAACCCGCTGTGTTTTCAGACATTTAACAATTTTTCACTATTTAGCAAAGTGAGCCTCTAAACTCATTGGAATCTTGACACCCTCTTTCCCAAAGACCAAAAACAACCCTAAGCACCTAAAATAATGGTCAACATGACCTTATGATAGCACAACAAAATTAAAGAACTCAAAAACAAAATAGTCCTTTGCCTGGTGCTCCTGCACCGTTCTCCCCCTCTCAGCACAAACAACTAAGGAATTGTGGGAGAGATCAGAGACATATCAATGCTTTGCTTCTTAAAATCTACTTCTTCTACCCAGGTAGCTTCAGATTCATGCTTATCCTTCCATTTGACAAGATGTTCCATGTACACCTTGTGCCTTGTAGTCTTTTTCACTCTTGACTCCAAGATCTTCTCTGCTTGTAGCTTGTCTTGATGAGGGAAGTGTACATTGTTGATGTCCTCGAGAACTTCTTGAATGTTCTGATCCACATCCTTGACTGATCCCTTGTACTTGATCAAATCTGCAATATTGAAAATTGGAGAGATGCCCAAATCTGATGGTAACGCCACCTTGTATGCATTCTTACCATATTTGGCCAATACCTTGCATTGTCCCACTCTCTTCATCTGTAACTTGGTTTCCATTCCCTTTTGCAATCTAGATTTGTTGAGGTGGACCATAACATAGTCCCCAACTGCAAATTGTACATCCTTCCTTGACAAATCAACATTCTCCTTCAACTTTTGAGTTGCTACTGTAACTATTTTCTTGACTTGCTCATGAATCTCTTTCATGGTCTGAGTGAAGTCTTCAGCATGTCCACTCCTATGCTCCATAGATCCAAGGTCTCTAAGTTCACAAATACCTCTTGGGTGCATCCCATACACAACCTCAAAAGGACTTTTTTCTGTAGTTCTATTGACACTGTCATTATAAGTATATTCAGCTTGAGAAATTACCATATCCCAGGTCTATCCATATTCTTTAGTTAAGCACCTTAAAAGATTACCCAATACTCTGTTAACTACCTTTGTTTGACCATCGGTCTGAGGATGGTAAGTTGATCCAAAAGACAGATTTGTTCCCAATCTACTCCATAGAGTCTTCCAAAAGTGACCCATGAACTTCCACATCTCTATGAGGAAAAATGCTTAGGGTAGTCCATGGATCCTTACAACTTCCCTTAAAGAAAAGATGATCTATGTAGCTTGCATCATGAGTAGTTTTGCAGGGAATAAAATGACTCATCTTGCTAAATTTGTCCACTACTACATAAACACTGTCAAAACCAGTTTTGGTCTTAGGAAGACCTACCACAAAATCCATGCTCACACACTCCCATGGTCTGTTAGGAATGGGCAGGGGCTAATACAAACCAGCATTGCTAGCTCCTCCCTTAGCTCTCATGCATACAACACATTGTTCCACATATTTTCTTACATCTCTTGCTAACTTAGGCCAATAATAGAACCTTTGAACTAGCTCTAAATTTTTATTAATACCAAAATTCCCACTAAGACTGCCATTATGCTTTTCTTGAATCAGATTTTCCCTCATTGATCCTCTTGGAACACATAACTGACTGCCCTTAAATAACAGTCCATTTTTCAGTGTATACTCAGCATATTGACTATGAAAATGATTCTCAAAATCAGAGCATGCCTTGTAAACCGAGAAATATTCATCCTCACCATAGAGATCTTTAAAACTCTCCAATCCAATGCTTTTTAGCTGTATCTCTTGGACTATCAACATTCTCTTGCTTAATGCATCTGCCACTTTGTTTTGCTGTCCCTTCTTGTGCTTAATGGTAAATGTAAAGGCTTGGATGTACTCCATCCATTTCAAATGTCTATTGCTTAACTTCTCTTGGGTATTGATGTAACTGAGTGCCTAGTTATCTGTGAAAACCACAAACTCTTTGGGCAATAAATAATGCCTCCACTTCCTAAGGGACTGCACTAAAGCATATAACTCCAGATCATAAGTAGAGTACTTTTTCTTGGATTCATTGAACTTTTCACTAAAGAAGGCTATAGGCCTACCTTCTTGACTAAGTACTCCTCCTACAGCTACTCCACTTGCATCACACTCAACTGTGAACAACTTGTCAAAACTAGGCAACAACAGAATAGGTTGGGTTGCCACCTCTTGTTTTAGTTTTTCAAACCCTTTATCAACCTCTTGAGTCCACTTAAACTTTTTTCTCAGACCACCTTTAATGGCATCTAGGACTGATGCACATATACCACTGAAATTCCTTATGAATTTTCTATAGAATTGAGCCAAACCATGAAAACTCCTTACCTTTGTTGCTGTGGTTGGTGTGGGCCAGTTTAGGATGGCTTCCACCTTGCTTGGATCCATCTTCAACGTTCCTTGAGATACTACAAAACCCAAGTACACAAGTTCCTGCTTGAAGAACTCACACTTCTCTAGATTGATTGCCAACTTCTCTTCTTGCAACCTTTTAAGAACCATCTCCACATGTTTCAGATGTTCTTCTATTGTCTTACTGAAAATCAATATGTCATCTAGCTATACTACCACAAAAATCCCTGTGAAATACCTAAGCACCTAATTCATTAGTCTCATGAACATGCTAGGGGCATTTGAGAGGCCAAATGGCATCACTTTCCACTCATACAAGCCATCATTTGTCTTAAAAGTTGTCTTCCATTCATCACCCTCCTTAATTCTAATTTGATGATACCCGCTCTTAAGATCTACCTTGGTGTAATACTGTGCTCCTCCAAGGCAATCCATTAAATCTTCAATTCTAGGTATTGGGAATCTATACCTAATGGTGATCCTATTAATTTCTCTAGAATCAGTACAAAGTCTCCACTTACCTCCTTTTTTTGTTGCCAAAACAACTGGGACTGCACAAGGGCTAATGCTCTTTTGAATTAGACCTTGATTTAACAATTCTTCCACTTGTCTTACCACTTCAAGATTCTGATTTGGTGTGAGTTTGTATGCTGCCTTGTTAGGCAATGAGGCTCCAGGTATGAAGTCAATTTGATGACTTATTGCTCTCTTGGAGGTAAAGTTGCAGGTGTACCATCACTAACTATGCTCTTGTACTTATCAAGCAACTTTTGGACTGCTTCTGGTAAGACTATCTTTTCAGCCTTTTCTTCCTCTTTGGACTGCATCAAAACTACATATCCTTCATTTCCTTGGTGTATATCCTTGATGAACTCCTTTCCACTGCTCAACATGATATTAGGAACCTTTGACTACCCCTCATCTTCCTCTGTCAATGACTGCAGCTTGAAGGTTCTTCCATCCTTCTTAAATTCAATGGTGTTCTCCTTCCCATGATATATAGCACCTCTGTCATATTGCCATGGCCTGTCAAGAAGAAGATGGCATGCATCCATGGGTAGTACATCACAAACTAGCTTGTCTTTATAGCCACCAATTGAAAATTCTACTGTGACCTGCTCATTCACCAAAACACTCTACCCTTTATTCAGCCATGTGACTTTGTAAGGATTGGTATGAGGTACCTTCTACAATTTTAACTTAGTTACTACCTCCTCAGAGATGATATTATCTATAGAACCATAATCTACAATGACCTTGCATACCTTTTCCAATATCTTGCACCTTTCTCTAAACAAAGCTCTCCTTTGCTTGGGTTCTTCCTTTACCGGTTGTCTGATCAACACTCTATTAAACATCAAATTTTCACCTACTTCTGATTCTATTTGACTGATCTTAGGTGATTTGACACTCATGGTGTCCTCTTGTGCATAAGCTACTATTTTCTCATTACTTGATGAAGCTTTCTCTGGGCACCTATAAGCTGGATGACCTAGTTGGTTACAATGATAACACTTCATGTTTGCAAAGTAAGGAGTTATACACTTTGCTCCTCTTCCCTCTGTTTGAACCTCCTTGAGGTCCTCCTCCTCTATTAAATCCTCCTCTTGAAGATGTTTCACCTCCATGCTCAGCAAGCTTGGATTCACCTTGGGTTCTTTGATCATTACCTCTACCTTGGTAACCACCACGCTGTCCTCTTTGATCTCTGCCTTTGCCTCTGCCTTTAGAAGACTGATCATGCTTCCTCTTGTTCCTTTCTTCAATCTTGATAGCCAACTGATAACATTGGTGTACTGTTTTAGGACTCAAAAGAGCCATCTCTTCTTGGATGTTCCACTTCAAACCATTGAGGTACCTAGCCACTTTTAGGCTCTCATGTTCTACCACATTTGATCTCAAGCAAAGCTTCTGGAACTCTTCAGTATAGGTGTTGACATCTTGGTATTTCTGACTTAGAATTTGCCTCTTCTTGTGCAGCTGAATCTCATAGTCATCTGGCATATATGCTTCCTTTACCTTAGCAACCATTCCTTTCCAAGTTGAAATGGGCTGCTTGCCTTCTTTTTCCCTTTCAGTCTGAACAAACTTCCACCACGTCAAAGCTGATCCTCTCAACCTTGATTTAGCTACCTTCACCTTCTGTGCTTCAGTTACTCCATCACACTCAAAGTGATTCTCCATGCCTTCTATCCAATCCATGACCAAATCGAGGGTTCCATTTCCCCTTCGTAATGGGTACATAAAGTCCTTTCCACTCCAATGCTTTCCATTACCTTCAAGAAGGCTCCTCCTCCAAAAGCGGGGTCCAGGATTCGGGGACCTTGTCTTCCTCTGGAAACTCTTCTTCCTTTGGCACTGTTCCTTCCAACCTTGCATTGTTCAATGCCTTCTCCAATTGCTCTATTCTTTCTTTCAGGGACTTGTTGTCCTCTTCTTGTTCTTCAACCCTCTTGGCTAACTGTGCATTTGTCACCATGGCGGGGGTTTCACTTGACTCAACTTCTGACATATAAGTTGCTTCCCAAATCTTTTACTTGCTCTAATACCAATCTGATAGGGAGGCTACAGGAAGCAATCACAGATTCTTGGAAGCTACAGGAATTAGTCACATTGTTTACAGGTGCTGCAGGAAGCAATCTGATTCACACTTTAGGCCCACTGTCATAGACTCAGCAATTTGCAATCTCTGTTTCCCACCCTAATAACCTATATGAACTCTACCTTTTCTAAGTTCCCCACAGTTTCTCCTACCAACCTCACTACCTTGTCAAGTTTGCAACTACCAAGCCAAATCTTGGTGCTATGACTCCTTTCTTTCTTAGCCTTTTTAGCCATCCAAAAGACTAATCCTCCCCTCAATACATGAATGAATCTTGCGGTGAGGAATGTTTTCCAAACCTCAAAACAACCTCCTAGGGTTCTGAAACTTCCTTACAGACTCCGACCTACCAACACTTGCATGGCTTTATTCCATGGGTTTGTGAGCCACTATTTGGTCACGAGCAGGGGGTAAAATTGCTTTTCCCTCCTACAAACCCACCAAAGCGTGGTTCTTGTCTTAGGAAGCTGTGACACCCTACCTACCTTCAATATTTCTAGGGTCTTGGCTGCAATGGGCATTACTTTTTGCCCTCATGCAAACACTGCCCAGAAAACTAGGGTTTCTAACTGTCCAGAACCAGTTTTAGGACTGGTGAAAAGTTCTCCTCCTAAACGGATTGTTGGGATCTCCTCCTTGGCACCATACATGGCCAGGACCTTCCCCTAAATTCTCCAAAAATAATTTTTCGAAAATATTTTCTCCCCTGCAAGTTATCAACGTTGTTCTGCAGCCTTTCCTAGCTGGGCTCTTCACTGGCTCACCTAGGGTAAGACTTTTCTCATAGCTCCTGCAACCAAATAAAACCTAACACCTACCACTAAAATATGTACAGAGATGGAGCCTGAACACGTTCCCAACAATTCCATACTTCCTGGTATGGAGGAATGCAGCCTAGAACTCCATTTTTACACAGTTCCAATCAAAACAGAAATAAGGAAATAAAACACAGAATTTACAAGAATGGATGAAATGATGGAACAGCTATCAAATGTGCCAAAAAAAACTTCCAGAGGCCTCTCTACATGCTAAAAAAACCCATAAAATGCCTCTTTTAATTAATTTAGCTGTTGTCACGCAAACAAGAACAGACAAACAGAAAATAAGACAAGAACGTTGTTTTCTTTAATTTCTGGAGACACAATCCGTACAAAAAACTTCTAACCAACCAAAAAGGTCGTGGTATGCCTTAAATATTCCTCCACAACAATTTAGGTGCTTGGGTCGTGCTTCTAAATGACCTAAAAAGAACTTTTGTAAAACCCGCTGTGTTTTCAGACATTTAACAATTTTTCACTATTTAGCAAAGTGAGCCTCTAAACTCATTGGACTCTTGACACCCTCTTTCCCAAAGACCAAAAACAACCCTAAGAACCTAAAATAATGGTCAAAATTACCTTATGATAGCACAACAAAATTAAGAATTTCAAACAAAATAGTTCTTTGCCAGGTGCTCCTGCACCAGCGTGGGTCTCACCGATGGAATACATATGGACCTTGTCGACATAAGCATTGAGTTGTCTCAGGGAACATGAATGATCATGTGGGATTTCGGTAAGACTCTTGAGTTTCGATGTAGAGTCTCAGCGAACCTGTCAAGTCTTGGCGACAAAGTCATATGAATGGCTTTCGGTGAAAGGTTGATAATGTCTCGGCAAGTGACCTTCGGTCTCGCTGATGGAGCACAATGGGGGATTTTGTCGATATTGGATTTGACTTGTCTCAGCGACACACAAGTGGATGAAGACTTTCGGAAAGACATGGTATGCTCTACAAGAGGTCTCCCTGACTTTGATATATCTCACCGATGGAATTCAAAAGGACTTTATTGGTGTGAGATTTTTTCTCTCTTGGTGATCTGAGGTGAATTCAGGGTGTTTCAGTATGACATGAAATGATCTACAAGATGTCTCCTCGATGGTTTGAAGTTACAGCGACACTCATAAGATAGAAGGCTCGTTGGCAAGAAAAACCATGTGTCACGGTGACCAATGTGTATCATGTGGACTTTCGGTGAAACATGGGGCAATCTACATAACGTCTCCTTGACAGCAGGATGTCACAGCAACTCAAAATGACTTTCGGTAAAACAAAGACCTATCTACAAGATGTCTCTCTGATATCAAAAGGCTATAGCGATAGTGAATTATGGAACAAAAGGGCATCTCGGTGAGAAAGACTCTTGTGTATCAGCGACTGAAACAAATTTAACAAAAATGTGATCTCGAGGAAACATAAAGATCTTTGATATAGTTTCTCCCTGATGGCAGAAGGTCATGGTGACACACAGGGACCAAAGGAGCGATCAACGTTATAATTTCCTTCGGCAGAACTATCTGGATGTCTCGGCGAACGATTAACAGACCCATACACTGTGGCAGGCATGGTGAATTTCTAAAGATAGTGGCAGGTCGACATCATGGATTGGCATCGAATCTCACAACTGTTACATGGTAGAATATTCATTGAGTTTCCTTTTTGAGCAGTTGCATTTTTGAAATAATGGATGATTTGCAGTTCTCTGGATAAGCGTTACTATTGATTTTTACCATCATCTAAAGTCTGTCATTATTCAGCTTCATATTAAAAAATCAGCAAGAGAATTTCAGAATCTGGGGAAAAATGATTTTTGAAGATTTCTTCATAACTGACATACTTGAAATGTATATATAAACCTGTGTTGAAAACAGTGAAGGTTGGTGATTGTAATTCTGGGATATTGTCCTTAAGGTTTTCTATAGATGAGAAAATAGAGAAATATGTGCTTAACTAAAAACAGAGAGATCCTCTGATATTATGAATGTAATTCTGAAATATGAGTAATGGGTTGGTGCTCCTTGAGATTGGTGTCTCTAAATGAGGGGTTGGTGCTCCTTGAGTTGGTGCTCAGAAGTTAGCCTATAAGCATTGTTAATAGTGGTTTTGAAGATTAAGCCAGTAAGACAGTTTAGGAGTGGTTTTTATACCCCAGGAGGGTTTTCCACTCAGCAAAAGCTTTTTCCTCTTTGTTCTTCTGTATGCCCTCTGCTTTTCTGTGTTGTTTTTGTTTCAGTTCACTGTTGGGATTATTACTGTTCTCAATTTTGTTTATGAATGATTACATTCAACTCATGAATGCATTAATCAGAGTAATATTGAGATCAAATCTGAGCTATGTTTTGGCAAATGCAAGATATATCACTCAAATCATATTTTCATAAGTTGTCAAATAGACTGAGTTAATGTTGGCATATCTTTGTGCTTTCAAAAGTGATTACTCTACTCTATTGTTGAAAGAAACGGAAATCAGAATGAAAAATCTTGGTCGAAGTTGAAAAAGTTTTGACACTGATTCACCGCCCCCCCTCTCAGTGTCTACCCATAACTCCAACAGAGGCTACCAATACTACTGTTTATTTAATTAACAAAGGTCCTTCTATTTCTTTGGTTTGTGGTATTCTATAGGAAGCATGGATAGGTAAGAAGGTGAGTTATTCTTTTCACAAAAAACTTCGGTTGTGAAGAATTTGCACTTGTAATTTTGAAAATAGAACCAAGCTAGAAGAAAAATAAAAAGTATATCTTTGTTGGATATATGGCATTGATGAATTGGGTTATAGGCTTTGGGACTTTGAAAATCTAAAAAATTTGAGAAGTAGGGATGTTGTATTTAGTGAGAAGGTGTTGTACAAAGATCAGTTGTAGTAGTATGAGAAGAAGGAAAAAGATTATGTGGTGGTGGATGATACTCCAAATAGTGATGTTCTAATGGTTCCTCATTCTCCAAAATAAAAACAAATACCACAAACTCTAGTGAATGTCAGATGATTGAAAAGGATAAGTAGATCTCCTGAAATATTTTCTCCATCTTTCTATTCTATTTTATTGACTGATGTTGGGGTACTAGAAAGGTATGATGAATCTATGTAGGTGGATACAAAGGATTAGTGGGAGCGGGGAATGGAAGAAGAAATGGATTCCTTGCTGAAAAATCAAACTTGGGAATTATGCAAGTTGACTGCAAGTAAGAAGGTTTTACCAAATAAATGGGTTTACAGGTTGAAAGAGGAAGAAGGAGGTAAGAAAAGATTTAAAGACAAACTTGTAGTTAAGTGATTTGCACAGAAAAAGACATTGATTTTGATGATATATTTTCTCTAGTCATTAAAATGACTTATATTT
>VDFB02199918.1:0-19956 GCA_007258455.2 Sequoia sempervirens
TGGTCTCCAAAATACCTTTTTCATGAAGGTCTAGACTTTTACCTTGGTGTTTCATGTTTTGGAGTGCGCAATGGACAATGGACATAGGTGTAGGTGAAACACTAGATATGAGTTCCTTATTGGATGAAGAAGATGGAGGACTTGCAATGGGGTCGATAATGGGTGATGGAGGATCATGAGGATCTTGATTAGCATTGTGTTCACTTAGATCCAAGATATTTTTTTGATCTTCTATGTGTTCTTGGGAGGCATATGTCTCATCAAGGGAAGTGGATGTTTGTGCATCATGGATGGGTGAGGTGGAAAGCTCTTGACCATGGAATGCATAAAGTTGGCTAAGAGGATCATCATGGTCTTCTTGATCATAAGAGGGGTCTTGATCAAAGATAAAAGATTGATCATGAATAGCATTAGGTATGTTATGAATGGGATCATTGGGAGGGTGTTGATCTTTATGTGGATGATGGGGTAATGTTTCCGCATGTTTAGGATTGTGCTCTTGAAATACCTCATGACTTATTGGAATGGAGGTGGAAGGGGATTTCTCATGGAGAGACTTGTCATGTTCTTGATGGTCGATAACATAGGAGCATGATAGAGGGTGACTTGGACTTAAGAGGGGAGACTCTTGAATTGGCTCAAGGGGTTGTGGATGACATGGTTGGCTTGAAGGACTTGGCATGATGTTTGAGGACTCTTTTGTATGTTCAAGAGTATGAGTTGAATGACATGGCAATGTTTGATTCCTTGCTTGTAGCCCTTGGGTCACATCCTTTGTAGGTGTAGGGGTGGAAGGTGTTGGCTTAGGGTTTTGGTTTTGATTGGACGATGGTAAGGGTGCATGGACTAGATTGGTGTTCCCCTTGTCAATGGTTGCATTAGAATATGAGGAATTTTGGCCTTGTCGCAAGGTAGAACTTAGAGTCACATGTGTTTGTTGTGATGTGGCATTGACATGTGAAGAAGTGGATGGATTAGATTGGTATGAGGTGGAAGCAGATGACACATTACGTTGAGGTGGCATTGGTTGATAATGAATGGATAGGGGATGATGTTGTGGTTGTTGGATTTGACAAGTGGAAATGAATTGATTGGCTTGAGCTAGGAGGTGTTGGATTTGAGGTGATTTAATTTGTTGAAAATTTTGGAAGAGGGTTTGAAGGCTTTGTATGGTTTGGTGGTCTAGGTGTTGGGGTATTTGGTGAAGTGTTTGAAGGAGATTTTGAAGTTGGGATTCTAGGGCTTTGTTTTTGAATGTGGGCATGGTGTCACACATGTGTGTAAGCTCTTGTGTATCGATTTATTCTTCAAAGTATGCAACATCGTTCATGTCATCATTAGAGGTGGTAGGAGAAGCTCCTCGAAGTTTGATTTTAGGTTATGGTTTTGTTTCATGATTTGAACTAGAGAAAGAGACTCCTTGAATTATGACTTTAGGCTTAAGTTTTGTCTCATGATTTGGCCTAGAGGGATAGCCCCCTTGGATTATGATTTTGGGCTTATGATTAGGATTGGGCTTGTTTATGATTATGACCATTTTGACAAGTGGTGATGGTGATGATGTGGAATGATTAGATTGGATGACTTGATTGATTAGGATGAAATGGATAGGATGTGAATTTGTTGGAAGAATGTGTAGAGTGACTTGTCTTTATGTGTTTGGTGTTTAGCTTGATTTGGCAATATTTAAATGAATAATCACACATGTACACACATGAATCACACATGCAAGACACATAAGAAAATTTGAATTTTGGAATTTATGAATGTGATTATTAAGCATACACTCAAAGAAGACACATCAACAAGTCCTAGAACAAGTCATGTGGGTATGCCCAATTAGGTTTCAAACTAGTTTGAACAAGGTTGACTAAGGATGATTTGAAAGCAAAATCCTGTCACACAGCCAGGAGAAAGGGGTAACCCACCCTTCACCTTCACTTCCCAAAGGTATAAAGCTCTTTGGGGCTCAGCCAAGAGTGATAATATTTTAACTTCCAAACAAGCATGTCTTTCAATTCACACTTCGATTAAGGTCGTCCCCAAGGGTGATGAAATCCCCTAGCAAGCCTCCTATGAAGGGTTTGACAAAAGCAAACCAAGTGAGGTGTTTGTGATCACACACACACTTAATTCACACTCATAATGATTAATTTCCCTTAGATTAGAAATGAAATGTGTGTAAAAAAAAATTTCAAACACTTGTTCTTTTTAGATCCCAAATCAAGATGTGATGGAAAATAGTGGTGAATTTTAAACCCAATTTTCAATATGTGATTGAAGACAATATTCATTTTTAAGAGCCCAAATCCAAATGTTTTTGTAAACAATGATTAATTTTATGCCCCAAATTTAAATGTGTGACAAACAAGATTAAGAGATGAAGGATGAAACAAGTGCACCTGGTTATTTTCGCTTTACAAATTGATGTTGTGACTGATTCCAACACTTTTCCAACTCCGTATGATTCACCAACAAGTCACCAGGACAAGAAGAAACACATGGATGCAAGCAAAAGTGTGATTAAATCCCAAAACAAGCAAATTTATTTTTCAAAAATGTGAGAATTTGAAAGCTATAACTCTATAAAATATGATAAAAAATTACACCATTAGATAGCTTATGAAATTCTACCCCATTTAAAAAAAAAGCTCTGAAAAAGACCAAAAAATGGCCAAGATACGGCCATTTTAAGATTTCCTATAAAAATGTTGTCTGTATGCGCTAAAACAATCCAAAATGCTAAATAAGCCCCAAATGCACCAGAACAGACCCCTGATGTGCATAAAAAATATTTTAGAATGCTAAATAAGCCCAGATGGGCCAAAACAAACCCTAGATGTGCCGAAACAGTTGCTATATGCGCCTAAAAAGTTGTTTACAGATTTTTAATGGGGTATATGCGCCATTCTTTACCGTATATGTGCCAGAACAGTCCTTGGATGCACCGAAATATTCCCTTGATGCGCCGAAACAGTGACTATATGTGCTAAAATAGTTGCTATATGCGCTCTAGAATCTTGCAAAACAAAAGTTAGAAAACCCCGTATGCGCCACAGAAAATGTTGAATGCGCATAAACGCCAAATTTTTCTGAAAAGTCAATTCCAGAATGCAGAAACTATCAATAGAAACTCACAGAAAATGTTAAATTCATGGGTTTGAGCCCCACGGTGGGCGCCATTTTAATGTGTGTATGAAATATTGTATTAATTAAATAGAAATCAAACACATGTTAATAAGGCATTAAATCGAAAAGCTGAAAAGAAACAGAATAATGCAAACCGTAATCACAGCTTCTCGAAACCGTCTTATCTCCTCTAACTTCAGCATTTTTTTTTTTCCAGATAGCTCTCAGATCAACAGACCAAGCTCAACAAAATGACAACTAAAGAACGAGATTTAAAAATAAATGCATACTATACTAAGAATACCAAATTTTTGAAGGTTGATAATGGAGGAATGTTGGTTGTTCACTTCAGCAGCATAACGATATGGTAAAGGTTTGAAGGAGAATGATGGATGAAAGATAGAATATTTTGATAGCATAAGGATGTCTAAAGATTTCAATCCAAATGGCTTGTGAAAGGTTAAATTTATAGATTTTTCGAAAGGATTGATTAGCTGATTCGATTAACAGCCCAGATTAAGCTTGTTCGAATGGACAGCGGGATATTTTTGAAAGTGGAGAGGGATATGGAAGGTTTCCCTTTTCTTCAATTTCGTCATTGAGTTTCAAAGGGAAATTTCCATTTCAAAGAGTGAATTGAAATGAATTTCATAATTAAATAAATTAATTTATTTAATTATATGTGAAGATGGGATTAGAAATTTGCATAATTAAATAAGCAATATTTAATTATGTGTGAAGATGAGATTAGAAGGCCGCATAATTAAATAAGTAATATTTAATTATGTGAGAGAGATGGATTTAGAAGGCATTAAATTAAATATTTAAAATATTTAATTTAACTATGAGATGAAGAGGAGGAATATTCCATTTTTGAATTCAAATTTTCAAATTTGGAATAACATGATAATCAAATATAAATAAATTATGAAAATTGATTTAATTTAATTAAAAGGAATATGGGAGATGGTACTTAATTAAATAAGATTATTTATTTAATTAAGATAGAAGAATTATAAAAATGAACAATATAAATAAATAATTAAATTTATTTATATGTAGATGACTTTAGGAGATTAATTAAATACTTGTATTTAATTAATTACTAGACTTATTATAATGTGACCATTTTTACGTGCATACAGTTCCTTCACCTTTTCCTTTTGGAAAGGCTTCTCTTCATTCTTATCATGCTGCTTGTTTTCTAGCTTCTTCATAGTTCCTTATGTTGCTTTCTGATCCTTCATAAAAATTCCCCCAAGAACACCTTCTATCTCATTTACTTTTCTATTTCTCAACTAGTATTTACTCTTTACTTCCTCAACTGCTACAATAATTAGTCTTTCTATTTCTTCTTTGGTGAGTCTTCTAATACTATATTGAGTAGGCACCTCAACTGAGTGTGGCTTTGTATAATCTTCTTTAGAATCAGAAAGGATCTGTTGTTCAGACATATGGACATTATATTTCTGATTTGAAATATCATACTCATAACCTTCATCCTCTAAAGATGAGTATCCTTCCTCAGCATGGTAAAAAGTGTTTGAATTCAAATAAACCTTGTGATCTTCTCCATTATTTTCCATCAACATTCCCTCTTCTTACATCTTTTGAGCTACAACACAATAGTCTGGAGAATGTGGTTTATCACAAGCTTCATAGAAGTAATTATTACTCACCATGTAAGTTCCCTTCTTGCTCAATGGATCAGGAGTCTCTTTATTTCTAGGCCTATCTTTTATAGGTTTTCCATCCTAGTCTGTATTATAAGGCATATCATGCAACCTCGACCTTTCATTTCTGTATGTGCTTTCCTGTCTGTATTGATAATTATTGCTTTGCTGAGGAGCCTTAGGGTTATCTCTTTTATTGATTATACCAGCAGCCTTCTTGTTGTTTTCAATTGTCAGTGCTATCTTTTGAGCTTCAGCCAAATCTCTCGGGAATCTATTTTTTAGTTCATACCCTGTTTTAGGATCAAATGCATTCAAATAAACACTCAAAGCTACAGAATCTAGTAGCCTTGATCCAAGAGGTACCTTAGTCTGTAACTTGTTGAATCTTTGGTTGAAATCATAAATTGAATCATTCTAATTTTTTTGAATTTGCATTAGTTCATGAAGAGTTGTATCTAGTGCATTTAGATTCCCATATTGTTCTAAGAATCGATCTTGGAATACTTGAAGAGAATTGATTGAGAATGCAGGAAAGCTGTTAAACCAATCCCTAGCATCTTCAATAAGTGACATCATAAACAACTTCATGTGTAAATCTTCATATGGCACATCTATGTCTTGGATGAAAATTTTGAAACTCCTTAAATGCTCTTCAGTAGTGATTGCATTACTCCCTGTAAATTTGGGCACCATACCCCTCCAAC
Organism: Sequoia sempervirens; assembly: GCA_007258455.2. NCBI lineage: Eukaryota > Viridiplantae > Streptophyta > Pinopsida > Cupressales > Cupressaceae > Sequoia > Sequoia sempervirens. The sequence goes on from VDFB02199918.1 coordinate 5,510, forward strand.
TACCATCCATAGGGTAAGGGTATAACTGAAAACCTAGTAAATCAAACTGTCTAATCATGGTTGTATGCTGGTGAGGGGGAGGAATAGGTGGACACTAATGCTCGTGTATGGGATTATTGTACTGTGCATTATATTGTGGGATAAAAGACTCACTAGGAGGTGGATGCATACCTGTATGCTGTGTGGGGATATGAGGTGGATGATTTGGCTACTTGTAGTGATTCCCTGTCCGATGGTGAGGAAACACTAGTGGATTTGAAGGCCCTACACCATGATTACCTTGCTTATGAGGTGGTACATAATTTTGAGGGAAATCAGCTATTTGATCAGTAACTTGAGTTTTTTGCAATCTAGCCTCTAATCCCTCTATCTTCTTCCTCTGTAATTCAAACTGTGCTTTTACTTCCTCAATAATCTCATGATCAATAAACACATTTTGGTTACTCTCCATTTTTTGATCATATTCATGATGAACTCTAATTCGTTTAGCCTCAAGTGCAGCTTCAAACTCAGCCTGTTTCTGAGGATCAAGAGAAGGGAAAGGATTTCTTTGATCTTCAGGGGTACAAAGTTCTGCACTTGAATCATCTCTCCATGTATCATAGCAATTATATGTTTCACCATGTGCTCTTGGTGCTTTGCCTTTGTCTATTATGCGCATGTCCTCACTTATTCATTTTCCCTTATCAACCTTGTCATCTTTGTGTGTCCACTTAGTGCTGCCAGTAGGAGCTCCAATATGACCTCCCCTATATTGAGATCTTCTTCCGTTCATGTTTGAACAACAGTAAAATTTTGTTAGAGTCGCCACTCACTTTTGTCAAAAGTGAGAAAAATACTTGATGTTTCTTATTCCCAGCGGAGTCTGTATAAAGTTCCTAACTCTATGACTAAGGCTTTGATTCTGAATGTTCCCTAGTAGAGTCGCCAATTTGTTAGCTCTCAAAAAATTTAGGCTAAATGCCTCAAGAGGCTACCAATCTCTTGATACGCTTTAGGGTAACAGACAAGGTCAAGAGAACTCAACCTTCTACTCTTTAGGTGTTGCTAAACCTAGACGGGTATACCTTTCTGAATGAAGTAGACTTGACTTATGATTATCCTTCTTGCGATGGTTTGTCCATAATGGTAGATAGAAGTGAACAAATGAAATTAAACTTGATAGCAATAGCAATCTTCTAATCTAAATCTAAAATGCTCAATTAACAAATATAAAGAAATTGAATGAATTCAAAATGATGAAGTGCAAAGACCAGTGCCTTATTGGGTATACAGAGTCAAATGAAATCAAGATGAGCAACACTCTTTTGAGGAAACTCAAATTATCTGGCATATATTTTGTTTACAACTTGTATAAACATGCAATACTGTGACTACTAAGCTCTACTTTAACAATCCAAATGAATCTCTCTAATTACTATGATCAATTAAAAGGATTTAATCTTTACTTGAAAGAACCAATCGATTAACCACATAGAAACTGAAAATGTGCACTGATGAATTGAATATACACTTGTTATATCAATTTAAACAATCAGAAAGAATCCATCTTGGAGACAGCTTAGCAATACTTTCATTAAATTCAATAGATAATTGACACCAGAAATGTGCAACAACATCAATTGACTTTCATAAATACCTCCATTTTGAAAACATGCATCATAATCTCTGATCTGATAAATCTATTGTATTGTATCCATCTAATTTTCCTACTGTATATCGAATAACTAATAGCTCATGATGATTTTACAATTACAAAAATGCCTATTTATACACCAACATCAAGAAAATAAATCATATTGCAATTCCATGTTGGCCTTCCAAAGAATTCAGGCTCAAATCAAGTCGGCCTGCAATGGTTTTATGAACTCACATGTCGGCCACAATATTTAAATTTATGTTATTCATTAGTGAAACAGTCAGTGAGACAATCTAGCAGTTATGTCGAAGGCAATTCAATCGTTAATCACTACGCTTGGTGTTATTCACCTTTGTCGTGACTTGTCTGAGTTGGGGAAACATCATACAGATTACATTATGTTTCAATGAGAGCCCCCACGATCAAACTATATGTTACTATAACATATTGCTTGTTACACCGAAGACAAGAAGCATCCACATGTTCCCTTCGTGTTTCGTTGTAGCTTTGTGATATGAGGGAGACCTCTCGTAGACCACATAGTGTTTCACTGAAAGCCCTTTATTCATCTTGTGTGTCGCTATGACCTTCAACTGTTGGGGAGACATCATATAGAACTCTCCTTGTTATACTGAGAGCCCCGAGCTCACACCTATTCGCCAAGACAACATTACCTTTGTACCGATAGAGTCCATATGTATACTATTGGCGAGACCAGAGGTCACTCACCGAGACCTTATATTGATGACCATACCTCCTACCAAGATGCATCCCCTCGTCACCAATCGGTGTGACAATGTAAATTCGCTATGACCATACTTCGATGCACATAGGTCTTCCCAAAAACTTATTGATGAATACCCTGCGTTGGAAAGACCTAGTGATTTCGCCAAGATGCCATGCCGATGAAGGATCTCACGCCGATAAAACTTTGATGAAAACCACGTCAGCAAGACTCAATGAAGTCTTTGAGACATCATCCTGCATATAAAAACTCACACCAATAAGCTCCTCAATTGCTAATCATGGAGACATAATGAATTCGATGAAACATCATCTCGACGGCATAACCCCTGCTGATTTGAAACATCCTTTGTTTCCAAAACTGCGTGAAAGTCCTACCGATAACTACCAACATGAAAACTTCAATCGCAGTGACATAAAAAAACATCTTGCCGATAGGAAACACAGATGTGTACAAGCAGAAGAATGAATTGGGAAGACCCCGATATTGTCACGCCGATATGCCTGTAGCAAACATACATTATCAAAAATGCATTATGGGTCGAGGAGACCTTGGTCTCCTCATGTAGATATGAACCCTAATGTGAAAATGCAGACCTAATAGATTAATGGGATAAATATATGCAAAGTGTGAGTAGAATTTCATGATGGAAGGCCCTTGTGCTTATGATGAGGAGCAATATGGAAACTTAGGAGTATGAAAAATATGTAAAATCATTAGATTTTAACAGTTCCAACAGTATCCTCTTTCACCAAAATACCTTTGTCACTAGTAGGATAGGTATCGAGAGGAGAACAATTATGGTTATCTATGCTTGTGTTCTCTTCTATCACATCATTCCCACAAATAGAAGAGATAAGAGAAGGTGTAGGTTTAAGGAAAGCATCAACATTTTCACTTTCTTGTGCTAAGAGACTCCCATAACTAACAAATGCATTGAATGAATGACTAACATGCTTAGTGAATAAATTTTTCTTTATAAATTTGGAAAATATTGAAACTAACATTTTTCCAAACTCAAAATTCCATGTAAAGAATTAGAATGAAATGTGATTTTTAAATTTCAGACAAGGGAATTTTCTAATTACACTATCAACAAGAACATTTGTTGTGAATGAAAATTTGAAATGAAGCAATACATGAGACGAACCACTTTAAGCTAGATTTAGTTAATTGCATGAAATAGAAAGTAAACCCACTGAAATAGATAACCAATGCCAGGAAACAAAAGCATGGAAATGTTGATTTAGACCTGAAAACTATAATCTAAATTTCCAGAGGGACCAAGACACCAAGGAAATTTTAGTCCCAATAAGGGTTTTTTGTAGAAAATAAGACAATTTTGGGTTGAATGCAGTGTTCCTAGGTTGCCTACCTAGGGACCTAAAGTTTGGAATCATAAAACTATGCAAATGGATGCAAGTAAAAGTGACTAGGACAAGCAATTGGATGCAAAGTTGAATGTGATTTTTTCAATTTTGAATGCATCCAATAACAATGCTACTAAATGCAATTAGGATGATTGACAATGCACTTTTCAAATTTCAAATGAGATGAAATGATGCAAGAAAGTACACATGCAACCTATATGCAATTTCACTAATGCAAGGTGCAATGCAAGAATGAATGCAACCTAGATATAGGGCTTTACTAAACTCCAAATCCAAAAATGAATGCTCCCAAAAGTTAGGATCACCAAAATGATTAGTGGAAAAATGGACATAGAACATCACTTTTCTCAAACTAACATTCAAGAATGTCCTTGGAACCCTAATTGGATTGAATATCAACCTCACAAGGTGAGTCAATTCTCAATGAGGAAAACCTAGGAGGGGTTGGTCTTAGGGTTTGAAGGGTTCACCACCAAGCAAAGCTTGGGAAAAGACAATCAATCATTCAACTCACAAAATCAAGCAATGAAAGCCAAATGGAGAGATCAAATGACAGAAATAAACCACAACAAGTTAGGGTATGTGTACCTAGGAAGTTTAGAGATGTCACAAGGATTCTGGAAATGTGAAAAAGATGTCAAAATATGCCCAATGGGACTAAGATTCTTTTACTGTTGACTTAGTCCTTTTGCTATATTCTAGGGGAACCTCAGAATCTTCAGATGCCAAAACAAAATCCGAAATAATTTCTAAAAAATACCCTATTTGGGACTAAGATACCTAGGGTGGTGACTTAGTCCCATTGTTGATTTTTGAAATCTCTAACTATGATCCTTAGCTCCTAGGTCTACACTTTCTTCCTCTAGATCTGAGGTCTTGAAACTTCTAGATTGGACCTGTAGGTAAGTTTCTTTGAAGATGAAAACTTTGTAATGCAACTTTTTCAACTTTTCAATCTTGCACTCCAAATGATCTACCCTATTTGGGACTAAGATACCTAGGGTGGTGACTTAGTCCCATTGTTGATTTTTGAAATCTCTAACTATGATCCTTAGCTCCTAGGTCTACACTTTCTTCCTCTAGATCTGAGGTCTTGAAACTTCTAGATTGGACCTGTAGGTAAGTTTCTTTGAAGATGAAAACTTTGTAATGCAACTTTTTCAACTTTTCAATCTTGCACTCCAAATGATCTTCAAATCTTCAACCTAAACCTACAATCACAAATACACAAGAGGGGAAAAACTTGTTGATTTGTTAGTGGATGGAGGTTTTTCTTAGTCAAACCCCTTGTAGGTAATTAAACCAAATGAAATGAAGCATGAAACATGAAATATGTAAATGATATCACCTTGGATGATGTCTTTGTAAGGAAGATAAGGTAGCGGAACAACTTCCTACACTAATCTTGAGAGGAGAATAATTTAAAAAATTTACAGATCTTTAATAGTTACAGAAACTTAAACAAAAATAAAAATATCATGCATACCGCAACATAGTGATTTACGTGGGGAAAACCCTTTCAGGAGAAAAACCCAACACTCCAAAAGCCACCCAATATATTATTTAGTAAATAAAAAATATTACAATATACTTGTAGAGCAAGCTTCTCAATAGGGTTTAGGTTTCCAACCTTCATCCCCGTCTTCATCTCACCCTCCATCATCTACTATATTTATGACTTCTTGTGGTAAGTGAGCAAGCTTTTCTTCACAAGAGAAATTAAAATCTCCTACTTATCCTATACCAAAGCAAGACCATATTTTGTTGAGGCTTCTCAAGGCCCACTTGATTATTGTGTTACATTGGTGGTTGTTGTTGCACCAAAAGGTCAACCTATTAATGCCTAATACAACCACTAGATTAATACAAGATCTACAGGAGGTTGTTAAGCCATGTGACGAACCCAAGTGTCATGCTGCATAAGGAAGACCAAGGGACACACCATCTTGCAACAATCCCCCCTAGTGCAAGTGAGGGGTTCGAACCTATGACCTCGGCTCTAATACCAATTGTTACATTCGTGGTTTCCATTGCACCAAAAGATCAACCACTTAATGCCCGATACAACTACCAAATTTATACAAGATCCCCAAGAGGCGATTAAGCCATGTCACAAACCCAAGCATTGCACTGCACAAGAAAGACCAAGGGACACACCATCTTGCAACATATTGTTTATCCTCAAACACAAATAAGTTTTATAGAAATAAGTTTTTTTGCATGTCATTCAGAGCATGGTCATTCTACCAATGAATGTTAGGCCTTAAGTAGTAAAATATAAATACTTTGGGATTGTGGTGCTCTTCCATGTGTTGATGTGGCTAATCCTTGTAAATAATAATGATCTCACATCTATGGTGTTTCTCCTAACTATCTGGTATTTGTACCTTCATGTATTTTCTCATTGTCATTCATTGTGGTACAATCTTAAGCGCAACCATATGTATTTATATGGTAGAAAATGATAGTCTCTTGCATGGTTATCCTTGCCATTACTCTTGGGGGCAAGGATAACTAGTTTTAGGAAGTATGTTTTTTTTTCAAGGATCCCCTCTTTTTCCTTAAAATACCAACATAGCAAGTATGTTGAAATTTTAAGGGGGGGTGCATATTACACCTATCCATTTCATATACATCTTGTGATATTTGACTTATTGGCATACCCCTTTGGTGGTGTTGTTTATAACACCGCCTGAGTTGTAGTTATCAATTTTTCCCTTATGATGTTAAAAATTTATGCACCCCCTTAGATGTTGCTGGAAATTCTTCCCCCAAAACATCAAAATATTATGTGCTCCTTAAAGTGTGATTGGAAAAACAATCCATGGATTTTACATAATAGATCTTGTGAATTCATGAACTCGGGCATCTTTTAACATGACCACCTAGCATGATAAACCTCTCTTGCCAGTGGATCCATGTGTTTCATGAGTGTTTTAATATCCTTATGATAGCACCATTTTTTCTAACACATTTGATGGATGGCATTTGGTATTTGAAAAAAAATTAAGATTGAGGTCTCTTTGCATTATTGACTTGAATCCTTTTTAGTACTAACATGTATATTTTATTTTTATTATATCTTATTGTTTACATTGTGTTTGCATCATGTTTACATTTCATTTATATCATGTTTCTCTTTGTATTATATTTATGATGTGTGTCTTCATCATGTATGCTTCATGTGTGTCATGTTGCATTACATCTCATACATTTATCTTCATTTATCCTTATGGTGTCTTGTCATAGGATCTTGAATCTTGGGAGCTAGCACATGATCCCCTAGATTCAACACCATCCTATATTGATAACTTTAAGAAACCTCCCTCAAAAAAAGATATAAAATCTTGGTGAATATTTCATTTTTTTAGGAAAAAATATAAATTTCTATTGGTGATTCTTTCATTTTTTTGAAAAAAATATTAATTTTATTGGCAATTTTTTTTACGTCACTAAAATTTTGTAGAAAATTTTGGCTAATCTTGAAAAATAATAAGAAAATTCATTAATTATGATGGCGAATCCATCCAATCTACAAATAATTCTCATGGAAAACTAAGGGCTTGAGGGTGAAAATTATCGATAGGTTTATGGGGTAGACTGTAATATTTAATAGCCACGATTGTTTTAAAATATAATATAATGACCCTCATTATATTCTACAAGGTAAAACATACCCATGATTTGTAATTCTCATGGGGCTCAAAATTGCTTTTAGATCTTTGATCTAATGACCCTCATTATACTTTGCAAGGTAAAATGTACCCACAATCTATAATGCTCATGAGACCCAGAATTGTGGGCCCCATGAGCATTACAGATCGTGGGTACATGTTTCCTTGTGCAATACAAGGACCATTAGATTATATTATAAATCAATGGTGGAAACTAAAGATTAGAAATATGGTACTAAAGCAACTAATAATTATGATATGTTATTAGCAAATTAATATAGATTTCTACTATAATTTATAAAATTTAGGTGAATCTGATCTAATCATGTATTGAATATTGTGGTGAACTTTTGAGTTAAATTTTTTAATATAATAAATTCTTTGGCAATTTAAATAAGACTATAATAAAATTTTATAAAAGTGTGGTGATTCAAGTCACGTTATAGCTCGAACTATTAGCCAATTTTGGATTCCCAAATTTCAACTATTAGCCAATAAAAAAATCACTACCATCCTATCTCATCAATATTCAGATAATTGAACCCCTCTTGACATATTCTTACTTTAGTGTGATTTTGAGCATAATTTCACACTCTCACTAAAGTGGGGCCTAAATGTAACATTGAAAATTGTCACCCTTGACAATTTCACACTAGGTTTTGATCGCCCCTATGTGTTTGGACCTAATTATGAATTAATTCTCACATTTATAAACACCCTCAAAACATCAAACATGGGAATTCAGACTAGGCATTTAATATTTTTTCAGCCCCAATACTTTAGATCCCTGAAAAAGAAGGAATCCAGTCTAGGGCACACTAAGCCCTAGAATACCTATTTTGGCTCTAAATTTAAGTATGTTTGTGTAAGTAATTTATTATGTGAAATTAAATTTTTAATTTTTGGCTATCAATATTTAATTTTTAGTAAATTAGAAGGATTGCATGTATAAATTCATAGTATTTTCACCATTTTAAATCCTCAAAAATCAATTGAGAAAATTTAAGCTCATAAAATTAGTCAAGGGTAGCCAAGGGAAAAATTTGTAGCATTATTACAACAATTTCATCATTCAAGTTCAAGGATGCAAGACATCAAGATTAAGGAAGCAATTATGTGCAAGCAGTTATCATGATCAATCATGCCAAATCATGAAGATGTATTGAGTTATCCTCTACATGCTAGTTGCAACATTTCATTATGTTATGAACTCACTTTCTACAGGTCTATCAAGCATTCAAGGCATCTATCAATCAAAAATTGAGCTTACTTTTATATGGAATCTCTTGTCCAAGGGTTTTCACATTAAGGTAATATTATCATTTGTCATTTATCAATTTCAATCAATTTTTGTTGTTCTATCCTCTACCCAACCTAGGGTATGCTCTCTTGATCATTATCAATTATTGTTGTTTTATCCTCTAAGAAAAGAGGATCCTAATTTAGGGCACACCATGCCCTAGACTAGGCTCCACGCCCCAAACTAAGCTCTACTTTCCTCATATATGAAAACTTTGAGATGATAATTATGGTCTACGCTCTACTTCCCTGGACTGTCACTATTTGAAACCCCTAGATCTAATCTGCACACATGAAAGTGGGGGAGAGGGTTGTGTTGTATAAGGGATTTCCGAAGTCAAACCACATGTTGTTATTCCTATCATCATAACAACAATTGATAATGATCAAGAGAGTATACCCTAGGTTGGGAATAAATTGACTAGGGTTTTTTTATTAGCTTACTGCCACAATGGAGACTCAATCCCCTAGTGTTTATGTTTATTTTTGAGTCAAGTGAAAGGAATATAATCTTAGTTATCTTAATTGGACCTAGGATCACTTTTCCTACTCAACAATTATTAACATAATAATAAAAAGATTCATTAAATAAATTATTAATCATCTTCTTACAATTTAACTCATTCTTCATATTAGTAAGTACCTCATCTAATTCTCTATTTAATGAATTAATAAAATTTATTATTACCCTCTTGTGAGATAAAAAATGGTAATTTTCCACAATTCATTGAGTTATCTCCTAATTCTTGATCATATCCTCACCATTCATTTGATTTTTCAATCATCTATATATTCATTATTTTTATTATCACAAATATATAAGCATAATAACTATAAATATTTTATTATTCAAAAATAATGATTGTTATGCTATTGAGTTGCATCCACATATCATTCAAGAGATAATCTATTACAATTTGCAATAAATTTTTTTGTGTTTTGTTACTTTATTTTCTACTGAATATGTGGTTTATAATTTAAATTTGAAATTAGGATATAAATACTTTGTGTTTTGAGTCCTTAATTTCATGTTTCACATTTCTATCACATATACTAAAAAATAATAATACAATTAACCTAGATTTACTAAAAAATTGGGTTGATAAATTGAAATATTATTTTTAAATATTTAAATGAAATAAATGGGGGTAATAAACTTTGGAAAAAATACTAAAAAATTAAAATTAATATTGCATTGAATTCAATCACCAAGGTATATAATTTAATACTCATATTTTGATGAAGGTTTTAGCTTCAATGGGTCTGTGCAAGATCATGGGGGTCCAAAACATGGCAATGTGAAAAAAAGGTGTTTTTGACATGTCCAAAAATACAAAATTCACGTATTTGACTTTTTACAAGCCAAAGTACAATATCCATTTTGGTTTGGTAATACCGAACCAAAACATATATCCATTACAAATGGATATCCATTACAAAATGGATATCCAATATGAAACGAATATTCGTTTTGTTTAAGGAAAAATTTATAATTGCGTCAGGTCCAGCCCGACCAAGTATTATATTCTATATAACGAATATCCATTATTTGTATTATAATTTTAAAAAAACCCCGAGAGGTGAGTATATGCAGGATCATCATGGAAAAAACAAGCACTTAAGCGGTGAAAAATTTAGAAAAATCAAAGTTAGGAAACTTGACGTAAAATTTTGAATATGTTATCTATATTATTTCAAAAGTATGTAAGAATAGAATCTGTAAAAAATTGAATGTAGTTTCTAAACTAATAAGTTTATTTAAAAATAAATAAAAATCTATTTGGTGAAAATTTGAAATTTCAATGTAGTAGTACTTAAATTTCAGGGAAAAAATAAGAAGTAGGTGTCTGTCTAACCACCCTAACCACAATAAAATGATAAAAAAAATTATAATATTTTAGATATAGGTAGAGAACTCATGTCCTGATGTGATGCATATTGTTTTGTAATTTTTTTCCAAGTAAATAATTAATTATGAATTTTTTATTACAACTTTTAAAAAATATAAAAACTCATATGTTTGACCACCTGAACTTGGTCAAAACTTCATGAAATTCATTTTTTTTTTAATACTATAGTATGTAAATCATAGAATGTGATGCATGTTTTGATTCAAAAAATGTGATACCGTTTGAAAGCTATAGATGTTTTTCAATCAACCTATCAATCAGAACTTTAGTCGTAATTCAAATAGAAAATGAATAATAATTATTTATTAAATTCAAAGTAAAGCATAATTTAAACTGGTGGAAAGCTGAGAATATCCTTCAAAAACCCTTTTTGTTTCATCAATTTTGGATTAAAAAAAGTCGTCAGCCACATGGTCCATCATATCACTTACATATTGCCACTTTTTGGCCCATCATGATCCTGAACATACCCAAGTCATAATATATAATATTATCTTATATAGTATAATATAATATAATATAATATAATATAATATAATATAATATCAATATAATATAATATAATATAATATAACATTATATTATATGATAATATTATATTATTATAATATAATATAATATAATATAATATAATATAATATTATCATATAATATAATGTTATATAATATTATATTATATTATATGTATTATTATATATTATTATAATATAATACATATATTATATTATATTGATATTATATGGTCGGGTCTATAAATCCTAGAATGGATATCCATTATAAATGGATATCTATTACAAAAGAGTTATAATTAAAACAAAAACAATGAGAGGTCATATTATACAATATTATATTATATTATAATATAATGTATGTATTATTATATATTATAATATAATATAATTTAATTTAATATAATATTTTAATATTATATTATATTATATTATATATTGATATTATTCTAATATATATAATATATTATATTATATGCAATAATATGTATTATAGTAAAATTAATATAATATATGGGTATGTGCGGGATCATCATGGAAAAAATAGGCCCTTAAGTGGCAAAAAAATTCAGAAAAATTAGAGTTAGGAAACTTGACGTAAAAATTTCAATAAGTTATCTATATTATTTAAAAAATATGTAAGAATAGAATCTGCATCAAATTGGATGTAGTTTCTAAACTACTAAGTTTCTTCAAAAAAAAAAAATCTATTTGGTGAAAATTTGAAATTTCAATGCAGTGGTGCTTAAATTTCAGGGGGAAAATAAGAAGTAGGTGTCTGTTGACCACCCTAACCACAGTAAAATGATAATATTTTTTTTTAAATATTTAGTTATAAGTAGAGGACTCATGCCCTAATATGATGCATATTTTTTTGTAATTTTTTTCTGAGTAAATAATTAATTATGATTTTTTTATTACAACTTTTAAAAAAATATAAAAACTCGTATGTATGACCACCTTAACTCGGTCAAAACTTCATGAAATTCATTTTTTCTTTTTTTTTTAATCCTATAGTATGTGAAGCATAGAATGTGATGCATGTTTTGGATTCAAAAAATGTGATATCATTTGAAAACTATAGATGTTTTTCAATCAGCATATCAATCAGGACTTTAGTCGTAATTTGAATAGAAAATGAATAATAATTACTTATTAAGTTCAAAATAAATCATAATTTATATTGGTGGAAAGCTGATAATCTCCTTTAAAAACCCTTTTCGTTTCATCAATTTTGGGTAAAAAAATAGTCATCAGCCACGTACCCATCATATTGCCACTTTTTGGCCCATAATGATCCTGCACATACCCATATATTATATTATAATATAATACATATTATATTATATATAATGCATAATATATATTATATTATGGGGTGGAGGCCCTAGCTCGGTTGGCTAAATCTTTCCTGTTGCGGGAGGTTGGTCACGAGGTCTAGTCTCCCCCACCCCCATGATACTAGAGGGTGTGTCGTGCCAGCACCATCAGTCACATTAAAAAGTTTACCAGCTGCACTACAATTTATAGGGGGGTAATTCTACCCGATTCCTGCAGTCTAAATTTTTTTTAATAAAAATAATGTATATATATATATATATATATATTATATTATAATAAAATATATATTATATATAATATAATATGTATTATATTATAATATAACATATATTAATATATATTATATTATAATATAATATATTTTACATTAAATAATCAATATTTTAAAAAAACAATATGGTCGGGTCATGGACCTGACCATTTATTTTAAAAACTGTAAATAAGGAAACGGATATCCATTTATAACAAATATTTGTTTCTAACGGATATCCGTTTATAACGGATATCTATTTCTTGTATTATATACAGATAAACAAAACCTGAGAGCTATATCTTTTCATCAATATTTTTACCATAGTGCACGTGGGCTAAAAGAGCGACTCGAATATCCATTTGGGGGAGCTACCTTACCCAGAGATTGCTATAGATGTGAAGACTATGAGCATTTATGCATTGCATTCATTGAGTGATCATTTGGTGAGGCAGATCCATCATGTTGCACAGCCAGTTGACAGTGCATCCCATCATGGTGGTGTTGCACCTAATACATCCCAGCATGATGGTGGTGCACCTACTACAACAGCTCCCACTGGTACACAACCATCAACTCCATCTAGTACACCATCCTCTTTGGGACATATTTGTGTGCCTCATCATTTCATGACTTGCAACAATTTATGTTTTGGTCCTCTATGTCAGTCCATTGAGGCTCCCATAGACACATCCAACTTTGAGGTTCATGATATGCCAGATGTAGGAGTTGATAGAGCACATGGTGGAGCATTTGCAGGAGATACATCAACTTCTAGGGATGATATTGGAGCACTGGTAAGTCTTAAAGCAATTTCATAGTGTGTTTTATGTAAATTCTTTCATATTTTATGAAGGATATTTGTACTAATATATGTTTGTGTGCTGGAATCTTTAATAGTTGTTGTTAGAGGAGCAATTGTCGGAAGTGCAACAGGCTACACATACTGCCATTTCATTTTCCTTAGACAATTAGTACACGGTAAATAATTTAAATTGTTATTTTAGATGTTAATCTTTGAAATCTAATATGTTTAAATACATGTACTACATATATTGATAGTCTAATGTAATATTGTCTTTTTATGCAACAACCTGGTTCTTATACAACCTTGTTGACCAAGTTTGACCCATTGGATGAAGTTATACAACAGGTATATATCTTTTTTATTGTCAACATTATAATTATATGTGCATGTGCATTTACATTCTTGTCATTTTTTATACAGGAAAGCATCTTAATTTATCCATCCACTATGAGCCCATCTAGTGTCATAACATCACAACAGGTATGTGTTTATTTTATATTGTAGATCATTTATGTTTAGATAGGAGTAGATATGTGATTAGTAGATATGATTATTTGTCAACAATTATATTTTAATTTGTATCATTTTTATTTTATCTGCTATAGTCCTTTGTTTGACCCAGTATTGTGACGAGTGAGAGACCATTATTTTATAGGAGGAATCCTAATCGTCCTAGGCGACAATCATATGCATAACGTCTTGCAAAAAAGACAACAAGATTTGAGGTAAAAAAGAATTGCATTATTGATATAATATAGTACATGTATACTAATTTTGATGTTAAATTTGTAATTTATAAATGATGGTATATAAGTTTCTATTTACTAGTCTATCTCGTCAACCATTCACATAATCTAATTAGTGGTTTGAAATGTTATTGT
>VDFB02199919.1:0-35738 GCA_007258455.2 Sequoia sempervirens
TTGTTTGTCTTTTATTTTTTTATTATTTAGGCACATAGTTTAATTAGGGGGGAGTCAAAATACTATTTACCATGTTTTCAAAGTCCTTTGTGTCACCCAGGAGGGCATTATTTCATTCAAGCTTTCCCCTTGCACTTCGTGTGAGCCTGGGGAGTAGCTGAAAATGGTTAGTATTCTCTTTTTAGTGGGACCTACTTGGGGATTTCAACATCCCAAGGGACAATCCCAACCATGCGTACCGATGGGGTATACAAAGGGGGGAGAGCCAAAGCTGTACCCCAATCCTATCACATCATGTCTGGCGGAGTGTCGAAGCTAGGGTGATACCTAGATAGACGTGAAAATTTGGTCTGAGCCTTCAATACCTCATTGGGGTTCCTGACTCACGTTTGTGACAGGTTGGTGTTTATGGTAGTGCCTCACGTACCGAGTGTATATCAAGGACTCCCTAGTTGACTTTTTCAACCTAGTTAGAGGACAGTGTTGGCCATACCCTTCATACTAATCATAGGATCGTGCTATCTAAACTATCTTTTTTGTGTGAAACTAGTGAATTATTGTTCAGTCAAGTCAACCTTATCTTATGCTTGTTGTTTGTTGTGTTTTTGGTCCTTTCCATAGTTGTTTTCACTTAAGTCAAGTCCAGGTCTATTACAGAGGGGTGAACTTGCCCTCAATAGGGGCGAATTTTCCCTCAACAGGGGCGAACCTACCCCTCGTCTCAGTCATTTTTATCCTATTTCTGTCAAAATTGCCTATCTTTTTAATAAATAGGAAGACCTACCCTCAACAAGGGTGAACCTTCCCTCAACAAGGGTGAACCTATCCTCTGTCTCAGTCATTTTTTAGGCTATTTTCAAAATTGTCTAACTTTTCACTGAATATGCGAACTTGCCCACGATAGGGGTGAACTTTCCCTACCAAACAACTAATTTCACCTTATTTTTAGTCATTTCGAGCACCCGTTTTCCCATTTCAAACACTTTTTTGCCAGTTTTGAGCACCTATTTTCCCGTTCTGATTACCTATCTGCCCGTTCTAAGCATTCATTCCCCATTCTGAGTGCCTGTTTTCCCATTTTGAGCACTCGTTTTCCCGTTTTGAGCACCTATTTTCCCGTTCCAAGTACCTGTTTTCCTATTCCGAGCATTCGTTCCTTGTTTCGAGCACTCGTTTTCCTATTTTGAGCACCCATTTTCCCGTTCTGAACACCTGTTTTCCAGTTCCAAGCACCTATTTGTCTATTCTGAGTACCTATTTTCCCATTCCGAGCATTCGCTCCCTGTTGTGAGCACCTATTTTCCTGTTGTGAGCACCTATTTTCCTATTCTAAGCACCTATTTGCCTGTTTCGAACACTCATTTTCTAGTTTTGAGCCATTCCAACCATCCATTTCCTCATTACGAGCATCTGTGTGCCCATTCCTAGTATCTATTTCCCTGTTCAGAGCATCCATTCACCGGTTTTGATAGTTTGTTTGGCCTCTTTTTTGGTTTAGACAAGTCTAAAAGTTAAGTTAGGTGAACCTGACCTTCAGTTGGGTGAACCTGACCTATATTTGGGTGAACCTAACCTATATTTGGGTGAACTTGACTTGTACTTGGGTGAACCTGACCTTTACTTGGGAAAACCTAACCTATATTTGGGTGAACCTGACCTATACTGGGGAAAACCTAACCTTTACTTGGGCGAACCTGACTTGTACTTGGGTGAACTTGACCTTCAGTTGGGCAAACTTGACCTTCCGTTGGGCGAACTTGCACCTTGGTTAAACAAGTATGATCTTTATCCAGCCATTTTGCATCTTCCTTTCACCTGTAATTTGCATTTTCAATCTCCATAGGTCACACATTTATCATCTGAATCATATATGAACATCATAAAACCCCTCTAGGTTGCATATCCCTCATCATTTTCTCAATCCAAATCCTCTGAACTTTGTTTGAAGTCACTATCCAAGTTGACTTGGGTGTCTCGATCGTCATCCTACAACGTCTGCTTAGGATCACCATCCGGTCCTGAGTCGGTCATCATCATTCAACCCTATCAATCCACTTCCATCTCAGGTTGGATTCATTATACAATCATCTAGCGTCTCCAATTTAATCCCACATCAACACGTCAAGCACTAGGGTGATCTTTGAACCTGGTTTAAAATCCCTTTTACCATCCAATCTCATCCAATCATCTAATCTTATCTAATCGAAAATCATCCCTATCCAATCATCCAACCTATCAAGATGTGAGGGTTTGTAAGTCCTCAATTTACCACAACCCTTCATCTTGCCCATGTTGGCAAGATCTCAATCGTCGATTTCTCTAGAAAAGTCTTCCCTTAAAATGAGAGATTTTCTCTCATTTCACATATTAGGCATTGACACATTTTGCAATTTCAAGCTCTCATACTCTCACACTTGCATTCTTGAATCTCCATTGTTGCATGCTTTGAAGCTTTGATTTCTTGCACTTGCACTCATCCATCCCACTACCCACGTAGCTCATTGCATCCCTCATCTCATTTAGAACATTTTGAATCCATTTTCATCCACCTTGCCATCAAAGGATCACACGAAACATCAATCATCAAACGACCAACCAAGGAGCAACTTGAACAAGGAAAAAATCTACTTGCTTATCTTTATTTTGTTTAAGTTTAACATAGCCCTTTCTTAAGGTGTTAAGTGCTATTTTTTTTCTTTTTCATTCTGTGTTGTGTCATTTAGATAGGTTAACAACTCTTGATCACATTTCTGGCATGCCCAGTGGGAACCACAGACCGGTCCTTTTACTTTTACGTTTGTTATTTTTTGACATTTTGCAGGTTTAGGATACAGAGAGGTGAACCTACCCCAGACAAGGGAAATCCTGCCCTGAACAGAGGCGAACCTGCCCAGGGATAGGCGAACCTTCCCAACTATAGGAGACCCCAACCTGGACAGAAGTGACCCTACCTTGCAGAGTCGCCCTTCTGAGCAGCAAAACCCAAGTTTCTTCACTATTTTCTACAGAGGGGCGAACCTGCTCTACAGAGGGGTGAAATTTCCCTACAGAGGGGCAAACCTTCCTTAACAGGGGTGAACCTACTCTGGACAAAGGCTGCTGCAAGGTAAAATAGTTGTTTAAAGTTCAGTTTTAGACTCTATTTACTGTCGTTTCAATTAAAACCGACCTCCTAACTCATCTTGTTAGTGATTGTGATAGTTTTTCTAACATTTTTACAGTTGTTAATGCTTATTGAAGACTAAAAGAAAGACTTCTAACATATTTACTGTAGGGTGGACGGGTCCCTATTATTAGTTAGTTGTTTGTCTTTTATTTTTTTATTATTTAGGCACATAGTTTAATTAGGGGGGAGTCAAAATACTATTTACCATGTTTTCAAAGTCCTTTGTGTCACCCAGGAGGGCATTATTTCATTCAAGCTTTCCCCTTGCACTTCGTGTGAGCCTGGGGAGTAGCTGAAAATGGTTAGTATTCTCTTTTTAGTGGGACCTACTTGGGGATTTCAACATCCCAAGGGACAATCCCAACCATGCGTACCGATGGGGTATACAAAGGGGGGAGAGCCAAAGCTGTACCCCAATCCTATCACATCATGTCTGGCGGAGTGTCGAAGCTAGGGTGATACCTAGATAGACGTGAAAATTTGGTCTGAGCCTTCAATACCTCATTGGGGTTCCTGACTCACGTTTGTGACAGGTTGGTGTTTATGGTAGTGCCTCACGTACCGAGTGTATATCAAGGACTCCCTAGTTGACTTTTTCAACCTAGTTAGAGGACAGTGTTGGCCATACCCTTCATACTAATCATAGGATCGTGCTATCTAAACTATCTTTTTTGTGTGAAACTAGTGAATTATTGTTCAGTCAAGTCAACCTTATCTTATGCTTGTTGTTTGTTGTGTTTTTGGTCCTTTCCATAGTTGTTTTCACTTAAGTCAAGTCCAGGTCTATTGCAGAGGGGTGAACTTGCCCTCAATAGGGGCGAACTTTCCCTCAACAGGGGCGAACCTACCCCTCGTCTCAGTCATTTTTATCCTATTTCTGTCAAAATTGCCTGTCTTTTTAATAAATAGGCAGACCTACCCTCAACAAGGGTGAACCTTCCCTCAACAAGGGTGAACCTATCCTCTGTCTTAGTCATTTTTTAGGCTATTTTCAAAATTGTCTAACTTTTCACTGAATAGGCGAACTTGCCCACGATCGGGGTGAACTTTCCCTACCAAACAACTAATTTCATCTTCTTTTTAGTCATTTCGAGCACCCGTTTTCCCATTTCAAACACTTTTTTGCCAGTTTTGAGCACCTATTTTCCCGTTCCAAGTACCTGTTTTCCTGTTCCGAGCATTCGTTCCTTGTTTCGAGCACTCGTTTTCCTATTTTGAGCACCCATTTTCCCGTTCTGAACACCTGTTTTCCAGTTCCAAGCACCTATTTGTCTGTTCTGAGTACCTATTTTCCCATTCCGAGCATTCACTCCCTGTTGTGAGCACCTATTTTCCTGTTGTGAGCACCTATTTTCCTATTCTAAGCACCTATTTGCCTATTTCGAACACTCATTTTCTAGTTTTGAGCACCTGTATGCCCATTCCAACCATCCATTTCCTCATTACGAGCATCCGTGTGCCCATTCCTAGTATCTGTTTCCCTGTTCAGAGCATCCATTCACCCGTTTTGATAGTTTGTTTGGCCTCTTTTCTGGTTTAGACAAGTCTAAAAGTTAAGTTAGGTGAACCTGACCTTCAGTTGGGTGAACTTGACCTATATTTGGGTGAACCTAACCTGTATTTGGGTGAACTTGACTTGTACTTGGGTGAACCTGACCTTTACTTGGGAAAACCTAACCTATATTTGGGTGAACCTGACCTATACTGGGGAAAACCTAACCTTTACTTGGGCGAACCTGACTTGTACTTGGGTGAACTTGACCTTCAGTTGGGCAAACTTGACCTTCCGTTGGGCAAACTTGCACCTTGGTTAAACAAGTATGATCTTTATCCAGCCATTTTGCATCTTCCTTTCACCTGTAATTTGCATTTTCAATCTCCATAGGTCACACATTTATCATCTGAATCATATACGAACATCATAAAACCCCTCTAGGTTGCATATCCCTCATCATTTTCTCAATCCAAATCCTCTAAACTTCGTTTGAAGTCACTATCCAAGTTGACTTGGGTGTCTCGATCGTCATCCTACAACGTCTGCTTAGGATCACCATCCGGTCCTGAGTCGGTCATCATCATTCAACCCTATCAATCCACTTCCATCTCAAGTTGGATTTAGTGCTACAATCATCTAGCCATCCTCAATTTAATCAATCAACACCTTAAGTCACCTAGGGTGATCTCTGAACCTGGTTTAAAATCCCTTTTACCATCCAATCTCATCCAATCATCTAATCTTATCTAATCGAAAATCATCCCTATCCAATCATCCAACCTATCAATTTAATCCAATCTCATCCTTATCGAATAACCCAATTAGTTGATCCATTATCCAATCATATTAATCCTCCAATCATATTTTATGTCATCTTTGCACTAGCCCCATCTTAGTTCACATAGTATTTTTGCACTTTCATGCCCATTCAAACTCAATCACAAGCCAAGAAGCAAATGGTAGAACAACAAGGTCAACGTTCCCATTTGAACATCCCACAAGACCCCAACAATGTCGCCAATACCACACAAGATCCCAACAACACCTCAAATATCCCTCAAGATCCCTATAATGGTGCATCATGATAGTCCAACACTGATGTCCAAAACACTTCATCGCCTAGAGATGAAAACATGGTCAATCAACCTGAGGTCACAGTTGATGAATACCTAAGCAATCCCGCTATTGTTCAGATGACGAATCACCTCCTCAATGAGCGTGGGGATAAAATTCTCGCTACTTTGATCATGAAAGGAGTCAAACCACCACCTGAATTTGATATGTCTCAGTATACCACCACCCAGTCTCTCCCTACATCATAGGATCTGCAGACCTCGCAAAACATTCCGGGAAATTCTTATGTACTCAAAGGTCCATCTATAGAGAATCGGTATCATCCTGAGTTTGAAAATTTTATGATACACCAAGTCACCACTTATCCTTCCCTTCCATCCACTACCTCTATAGTACCACTTGATCCTAATGATCCCTATGCTTATGGCATGCTGTTGAATATTTTTCCTACTCCACCACTTCCACCTCAGCATCCTGGTCAACCACCTGTCAATACTAGGGGCACTCCACTTCTTGCATTGATGCCACCTCCAGGACCTGCACCTACTGGTAATCTACTACCACCACCTCAAGGTAACACCCTATGTTTCAGTAGCCTCTTGTTAATCTGCATCAATCCATCGTGATGCAAGCACCACCACAACACACTACTATCCCTTTGCAAATGCTGCCATAACATGTTGTTGTTGCTACCATTTCATCTCAACCACCCCATCAACAACCACCACAGTAGAACATCACCATTCCATAGAAAAATGTTTCAATTCCTCAACAACACATTACTATTCCTACACAACCCCCACATCAAGTCACACAAACAACATCACAACCGCTGCAACCGCCCCATAATGCTTCTGCAATAGTCCCACAACAACAACATATCCCATCTTGCCCACTTTATTAGCAGCAACAACCACCCCATCATGCACACGTTCCTATGCAAGCACAATGAAATCCTCTCATGCAATATCTTTACCACCCGTTTAGCATGTACACTGCTTATGCTGTTGCATCCAATCCTAAGCAAAACATTCATGTTACCACTCAGAACCCCCCGCAAACTCAACCTCCTCCATACACTAATCCTTTGCAATCACACACAAACCCATATCAACAATAGTCTAATCCACAACGACCTCCATACATCACACAACAACCCAATGTTGTGTACAATTACTAGTCCAATCCATACTATGACCAACAATAGCCTCCATACCAACAAGGTGCTTCATCGACATCCTATACGCAACAACAACCACCTTATCACCAGGGTCCTCAATCCACCTCTTACTATCAACAAACGCCACCTTACCAGTAAGGGGCTTCCACGTCATTGCACTATCAAGTTGCTACATAATACCAGCAGGGTATCCCATCCACCTCATACTATCAACAACAACCACCATACCAACAAGCAACTTCCACCTCTTACCATCAAAATTCATCATCCTCATATCCGTCTTACATCAATCCTCAATCCACTTATGCCAATCAATACCAGCAAACACCTCCATACACGTTCCTCAACCCGCTTATGATCCATTTGCTTTAGCACCATCCTCATCATATTAGCAACATCCTCCATACAATAAGCCTAGTTCATCCAATCCAACTCCCGTACCGCCTATCAATTAAGATCTTGAAGAAGTCAAAGCTGCGTTAAAGGACTTACAAGTTGGGACTGGAAAACAATCATTCAAGTTTGAGAACATTTGTCCCAACCTGTTTGATCCCTCTGTGTCATTGGTTCCTTTCCCAAATCATTTTGAAATGCTGAAATTTGATAATATAGAGGAACGAAAGATCCCAAGGCTCACCTCCAAGAGTTTTACACCCACTGTCAAGAAGTCATGCATAATGACAATTACCTCATGCAATTGTTCCCTAGGAGTTTACAAGGAATAGATCTTGATTGGTTTATGGGTCTTAAGAAAGGATCTATCAAGTCCTTTGCACAACTTTCAGAAGAGTTTGTCTACCATTTCTCCTTCAATTTGGAGAAGGATATCGATACACTAGACCTCCTAAAGGAGAAACCTTTGTGAGCTATCTCCAAAGATGGAAAGCCCTAGCTAGTCGCATGAAATCCTCGTTACAGTAAAAGGACATGGTCACCATGTTCATTGAAAATTCCCATCCGGATATGGCCCACAAATTTAGGCTCGATTATGTTACAACCTTTGCTGAAATTGTGGAGAAAGGTCCTATTCTTGAGAGAGCCCTCATCACCAAAGGGCTAGTCAAAATATTTAACTCTAATAAAGAGAAATCATCTAGAGACAAGCCCTATTATTGGAACAAAAAAAATGCTATCAATGATGGTTTCACTGATACCAAACATGTCCAAGTGGCTAATCCTTCCTAGAAGCCGTAATATATTCCTCATCAGTCAAACCCTCATGCTATATCAGTGCTATAGGGGGCACCTTGTCCCAACTAACAATCCAATCAGAACAACCAAGGTAATGGAAAATGTCAATTCACTCAACTAGGAGAACCCCTAAGTGCCATGCTTAATAGGCTTCTTCAAGCTAATTACCCAATTACATATCTTGTGACCAAGCTACTCGATGAATCCAAGCGTAAACCAAATTGGTTCAAAGAAAATGAATATTGTGAGTTCCACAAGATTAAAGGGCATACATTTAATAAGTGTCAGAGTCTGAAAACGCACATCCAGGATCTCATAGATCGGGGTGACATACATGTGGATTCCAACATGACACCTTCATCCAATGCTCAATTGCAAATATATAAAAATGCTTTCCCTAAGCATAACCAAGGTCCTAGTACATCAAATTCAAACCCAAGGCCTAGCAATAGTAATGATCAAAATAACAGCACCAACAACATCAGTTATAAAAATGTTCTATTCAATTACCAAGGTATCGTCATGCATATTGAACAAGTGGAACCATGAGTATCTATGATACACGTAAAAGGAAAAGATCCAAAATGTGTTGTCACCACTCGTCGAACCCACATCACATTCCCTAGAGCCTCTACATCCACCTAGCCATAGCCTGTGAATTCTCAATACAACATTCTTGATCATCTGGGAAAGACTTTGACACAGATATCCATTTTGGACTTGCTTAAGTCTTCCCCCGCACACCAAGAAATCCTAAATAAGGCCTTATGGGACACCCAAGTTCCTAATAACATAGACCCTACACAATTTCAAGCATTGGTAGGGCACCTCTCCGCCACCTATCAACTGGGTTTTAGCCAAAACATCATGCCCTGCATTGAATCCAATCATAATCATCCCCTTCATCTAGAGGTCCTGGTAAACTGTCACAAATTAAAAAGGGTCTTGGTAGATAATGGTTCTTCCCTAAACCTTTGTACATTGAAACTCATAAAACAGGTCGGATACACCCATGTTGATTTAAATAATCAAGTCATCACAATCAAGGAGTATGATAATGCAGAGCGTGATTCTGAAGGTACAATATGTCTTCCAATTTAGGTTTGTCGAGTTGTGCAATACACTACATGTCATGTCCTTGATTTGGAATTTCCCTATATCCTCCTCCTTGGCCGTCCTTGGATTCACGCCATGTAGGCCATTCCATCCACATACCATCAATGTCTAAAATTCCCATTCAATGGAGTAGAAGTTACCATACACGCAGATCCCCAACCATTTGAATATTGTCACTCATTAGAAGCTTCCTTTCCTCATTCCTACTATTGTCCTGGAGTGGAAATGGGACCGCCTTAGACATCATCATCCCAATCATCTACCACTGCTTTAGCCACCACTTCATCCACTCCATCATCCACATCTGAATCCACCCTCACTAAAGTCTAGATCATTGACAAGGGATGTGGTGACTATGAAATGCGTACTGCTTTGAATGTGGCAACCATGCCACCCTCACCGCACACATATGACCAACCTTTGTAGTCTACACCAAAACCAGAAGACAAGACCAACACCTTTAATGTTTTGAATGTGGGATCCAACACCTTTTTCTCTCCTTGGTTGAGACAAGATGCGCTAGAAGATGACATAAGCCAATGGGTCTACTGTGAGGAACCTGATACCTCCCCTCCTTTGAAATAATATTTCCAGGAGAACTATGCTTGGCCATCTAAGTTCATGAAAAAGTACAATTATCAGGGGGGAGGCCTTGGAACTAAAGAGAAATGAAGGAAACACCATATTGAGGCTACAATAAGACCAAGAAACTTAGGCTTGGGTCATGACACAAAACAAAAGGGACCTAAAGCATCATCTAGTGGCTCTAATAATGTCAGCGAGAACAATAGCCTCCTTGAAGACATACCAGAGGATGAATCCATCATACACACATGCAATGATGTAGATCACACTGACTTCTCTTCCATGTTCGATTGCTTACACATCTGCACTGGATTATCCTATCTCTTAAACATCTTGAACTCATAGATTGGGACCTACATGGTAGCCCACCTATCGATACCTTTCCCACAATGGATCAGTTCATACATCTTATGGGATTGGGGGAAGATGAACACCCTAACGGAAAAAGTAAAAAGAAACAAAATAAAAAAGGGTCATCTAGCGAAAACCTCCCCGAGGCGCTTCTTGACCTAGAAAAAGTAAAAACAAAGGCTGTATCTAATAGCGAAAACCTCGATGAGGCGCTAGAAGATGGGGATGTTCATCTTCCCCTTGTAGGGACTCAACTCTCTGAACAACATCCATCCTGATTGAGAAAACTCAAGAAATAAATTTGGGAATTGAAGAGGATCCCAAAATTACATATGTAGCCAAAGCATTATTAGAGGAAGAATATTCTATCATCACCAAGCTTCTCAAAGAAGGCATCATCAACTTTGCATGGATGTATTCAGACATGCTAGGCCTTGATCCTGCTTTAGTAGTACATCACCTAGATGTATGACCCGATGCTAAACCTATCAAGCAAATGCTTTGGAAAATGCACCCCCAAGTGGCCTTACTGGTTAAGAAAGAAATGGAGAAGCTATTGGACGCCAGATTTATAAGGCCCATTGAATATTCAAAATGGATCTCAAACATAATGCTAACAGCCAAACCAAACGGTGCTATCAGAGTATGTACAGACTTCCGTGATCTCAACAAGGCTTGTCCCAAAGATGATTTTCCTTTGACAAACATAGACATGTTGGTTGACCTCACTGTGGGACATGAGATGCTTTCCCTCATGGATTGATTCTTTGGATACAATCAAATCATAATCGCACCTAATGACAAACATAAAACAACTTTCACCACAACATGGGGCACCTTCTGTTATAATGTTATGCCCTTCAGCCTTAAAAACACGAGGGCAACCTACCAGCAAGCTATGACTGTTATCTTCCATGATCTCATTCATATAATAATTGAAGATTATGTTGATGATCTATTAGGGAAATCAAGAACAAGGGAAGAACATCCTGTGGTACTCAAGAAGATCTTTGAGTGTCTAGAGTGGTATAAGCTAAGGCTAAATCCTAAGAAATGTGTTTTTGGGGTTACATCAGGAAAACTATTGGGTTTTATTGTCTCCATATAAGACATAGAGTTTGATTCAGAAAGAGTAAAAGAAATCATGGATATTCCTCCACCACACAATCTTAAACAACTAAGGAGTCTACAAGGTAAGTTGCAATCAATTCGGCAGTTCATTTCTCAATTAGCCAAAAAATGCCAGTCATTCACTCATCTCCTAAAGAAAGATACATCTTTTAAGTGGACTCAACAATGTCAACTCAACTTTGAAAAAATCAAAGAATATTTGGCTCACCCACCAATCCTTATGCCACCAATCCCTAGTAAACCACTTCTATTGTACATTTTTGCTACTTCAGTGGCACTAGGGGGATTGCTGGCACAACACGATGAGTCATCAAAGGAAAGAGCAATCTATTACATAGTCGGACCCTGGTTGGTTATGAGCTGAACTATTCCCCAATGGAAAAAGCTTTCCTAGCCGTGGTTTTCAATTTGAAAAAACTTTGACATTACATGCTCAATCATCCAGTCAAGCTCATCTCCAAGGTCGGCCCACTGAAATACCTATTATCCAGAAAAATTTTAACTAGTCGCATGGCTAAATGGGTCATGCTTCTGAGTGAATTTGATATATAATATGTGGATTGAAAAGCTATTAGGGGACAAGCGATAGTTGATCAGCTGGTAGATGTTCTGTTAGTAGATGCCTACCCCCTAACAACATAATTTCTTGATGAAAGAGTCTTCACAGTCATAGAAGTGGCCACATGGACACTACTTTAATGGGTTGTACACACACAATGGATTCGGGGCAGGAATCTTGCTCGTCACTCCCCAAGGAGATTATATACCGAAGTCATTTTGACTGGCCTTCCCATGCAAAAAGAACATATCTGAATATGAAGCTCTTCTTACTGGCCTCATAATTGTAATTTAGTGGCATATCACCCATCTCAAAGTTTTTGGTGATTCTCAATTAATCATCAAATAGGTCAACGATGAGTTTCTTACCAAAGATGATAAGCTACTACCCTATAAACACATGGCAGATGACTTCAAGAAGTATTTCACTTCCATCCATTTTGATTATATTCCAAGAGTTTAGAACAAAGTGGCAGATGCCATGGGTACCATTGGTTCCTTACTTGATATGCCCAAAGACAAAATAGAGTTTGAGTTCCTCATTGAACAACTCTTAATCCTGACATACGATGCGCTAGAAAGTGAGATGGTGTGTGACATTGTAGGTCCCATGTCCCCTTGGTACCATGATATCTACACCTACCTTTGTGACAATATCCTACCTCCCGATCTCACATGAAACCAACGTAAGTCTTTCATCCAACGTACGTCCCATTACACCATCCTAGGTGATACACTTTATCGACGTGGGTATGATAGAACCCTCCTTCGGTGTTTGAATGAGACTGAATCCCATACTACGTTAACAAAGGTACATTGTGGTGTATGTGTGGCCCACTCAAATGGCATGGCCCTAGCTAAGAGAATTCTTTGAGCAGGATATTATTGGCCTACATTAGAACATGATTCTTGCAAGTTTATCAAGAAGTGCTTACCCTATCAACAACACATCGATCTGATACATGCTCCCGCACAGGTCCTGTAGCCTCTTGTAGCACCATGGCCCTTCTCTCAGTGGGGTTTTGACCTAATCAAAAAGATCTATCCCCCATCCTCTAATGGTCATACCTTCATCATTACCATAACTGAGTACTTCACCAAGTGGGTGGAAGCAATGCCAATCTCACAAATCACAGGTACTCAAATTTCTAACTTTATTCTCTTCCATATTATTTGTAGATATGGAATACCATCCACCATCATTTCTGAGAATGGAAAGCCTTTAAAAAATAAATCCATGAAACAACTTTGTGACACCTTTCATATCCAACACCATTAGTCTACACCTTATTACCCCCAGGGTAATGGTTAGGCGGAAGCCACTGACAGAATCCTCATCAAAATCCTTAAAAAGGTGGTCAATAGTATTGGTCGAGATTGGCACCTTCACATCCATCTTTCCCTTTGGGCATATCACACTTCCATCTGCACCCCTACTAGCGCCACTCCATATTCTCTCATCTATGGTGCCAAAGTTATCTTGCCGATTGAGGTAGAAATACCATCATTGAGAATATCACTGAAGAATCTTATCAATGATGAAGAAGCTCGAGTTGCAAGACTCGGCCAACTAGAACTCCTCGATGCAAGATGTATCAAAGAATATGACCACCTTCAAGCTTATCAAAATTTTCTAAAAAGAAGCTATAACAAGAAGGTCCATCCTTGCTAGTTCAATGTTGGTGATCTAGTCCTCAAGGAGAATCAGCGCACTCAACAGGACCGAGAAAATAAGGGAAAATTTGAAGCAAATTGGCTTGGTCCTTATGTCATCACTGCAAAATATGGATCAGGGGCCTACAAACTTGCAACACCTAAAGGAGAGCCCCTAGAGGAGCCCATTAATATCATGCACCTGAAAAGGTTCTACACTTAATTAAGTTGGGCTATCCTATCCTACAAAATCCAAAAAAAATACAAAAAAATCCAAAAATAGTAAAGAGAAATAATTCATCCTATAGTGAAAACCACCCTTGGTGGTGCCTTAGATAGGCACGTTTGGTGAAAACCTGGTCACAGGTGCCATTCGTAGAGGGCTTAATCATTATCTACCTTATGTCCTAGTTACTTTATACTTCCATCCATTTTGATCTCATATCCTATCATCTCATCAGTCCTCTCCTTCCATCCACATCCATCATCTGGTCGCTTGCTATATTCTAGTTGAGCAATGGACGAGCTTCATTTGCTATCTATTATCCTGATCTTTTATCCTAATCTAAGCTTGTGTCGTCAGTCTTTTTGTCTAGTCAGCCCTTCGTATCCATCTAGGATCCTCCATCGTGTCGGTCTCCATTTAGTTCCCATCACGTCTCATCAATCTTTTGGGTCTTTGTCGAACTACATTGCCCCTACGCTTTCACATAGGCAAGGCTATCATTTGATCTGCCCTCGGGGCATTTTCTCCAACCCATTGTGGCCACCCCTCGTGGTCTTCATTGTCCCATTTTCACTCTTATCCCTAGTCCATCTTTTGTCCTTTTCAAACTATGTTGCCACTGTGCTTTCACAAAGGCAAGGTCGATCTTTTGATCCACCCTTGGGGCTTTGTTTTTGGTCAATCCGGTCGTCATTTTTTTTGTTGCTTGTCTCCATTGGTTCTCTTTCCACTTTTATCCATAGTCTTTTCTTAAACTACGAGGGCTTTGTGTTTTCACGTAGGTAAGGCTAATATTTGATTGGCCCCCGAGCCCCTAGGTCGGTAGGGTGTGTCAAGCTTGTGTCTCGCGTCTTGTGTCGTCTCATCAAGTGTGTCCCTATCTAGCTAGTTCTTCACAAATGAGATCCACTCGTATCGTAAGATCCACTCAGTTTTGGAATTTCCTACGTCATAATCGATCTTTTAGTTTAGTATCCATCTTTAGTATCAACATGATGCATCCTTCCTAATAGACCTCATCAACCCCATCCATCCTCTTGACCCTATGGCAAAGGATGTTTTGAAATTGATTATGATCTTTTGATGCTTTTGGATTTTATTTATCATTTGAGCTCCCTATCACAACTTGTCAAGGCCACCATAATCTATCATATTATGGTGTGTTTTGATTGGTTCACATAGGGGTATATCTTGATCTTTTTTCTTTGATTGTTGTCTTCCTTTTTGTCCCACGTAGTACCCACCATGATCCCCGAGGTCTTCTATTACACTAGAGAATCCTTTGTGCTTGTGGTTATCCTAGTTCCTGGCCTGACCAAGGTCTTTGCGACTTTGGGGTGTTAGGATAGCCTTCTTTTCTATGTGTTTATTTTATGCATTAGACGCTAATTTTCCTAGGTTTACATACCATGGTACCTAGTGTCTTATGCTATAGCAAAAATCAATATTCTAAAAATGGAAAATTACATTAGGATTGCATTTTATGATAATTCCCGTTGCATTGCATTCATACTTGACCTATGACCTATAATTTTGGTTGTGCAAATAGTCACCTTCCATCTCTTTTTCTTGTCCGGATACCTACCATTCTTGAAAGGTTCAATTTCATGCCCATCTACCCTCATTATTATGCATGTCCTTATTGGCACTTATGTTCATGTTGCATCGTATATCATAATAGGCCACCACACTTACGTATCACACATCTTTATTTTGTATAGGCTAAAATAAATATGATCACAAATAAAGCCATCTACCATCCACGTTGCATTTCATTTATCCATTAGTGCTTGTAAGGTGTTTGATTGCATCTCATTCCACATTATAGGCCCATTGTGTTTCATTTAATGTACATTCTCATCTTATATTTATTTACGTTGTTTAGACTAATCATATTTGGTTATTATAAGCATCTTAGATTCATTGCATTAATTATTCATTTCCATATTAATCCATAACATCAACACATTGCACACATTGCCTCCTGGATCACAAATTGTTAGAACCATATCCATAGCATGTAAAGTCATAGATCAATCATCACATCCTACATCATACACGTTAGTCATCATACATATTATACATCTCATCCATGTAAACATTTACATCATCATAAGAATAGTCATACATCATATCATAATGATCATCCATAAATAAAATCATCAACATACACATATGCATAAATCAAATTATCCATCACATAAGCATCACATAGTGTCAATAAGGGTGGCCATATATCATATATAAAGAAAAAAATATGAATGTCGATAATAATTTCCATCATATAACCAAAATACGTATCCATTGCATATATCATCAAATAAAGTACAAATACAAGGCTCTAGATCAACTTTGACCTTTGTTGCTCTGTACTATACATCCATCATGCCACTGTCAAAAATAAGAATCTTGTCACTTGTCCTCTTTCACCTCTACTATTAACTTCCCACATCTTACCTCTGTGCAGAGTCAGGCACCGGCCCTCTACACGGAGGAGTCACCTAATAGTTGCTATACCCTCAAGTACGTGTCCCTAGTGATTGGGACGGTGTAGGCATATGAGGAACCTGTCAAACATAGTGAGCTATGCACTATGCCAGATCTGAAATTGCTTGCTGATAAGCACACTTTTAGTAGGTTGTCTCCCTCATATAATCAACTCTCTCCATAGCCCTGATACCTGGATGCATTCCACTCATGTCTATACCCGTCTTGATCCCCACAGATGGATCTCTGCTTCTGTGCCCATGTGTCTTGTGCCAACCTCAGCTGATCCATCTCTACTTCCATCTGTGACACCTGCTCTATGGCCCTATCCCTCTCATCCTACATCTGTGCCTGCAATCTTTACACCTTCCCCCTATCTCACCACCCTCACCCTACGTTTCCTGTGTCTAAGCCTATGTTTCATCTCTCTCTCTCTGCACCATGTGCATGTGCCACTGCTGCATCCCTCTCCCTCTATAGGGTTTCCACCTATATCTGTGTTACATCCCTCTCTCCCTATAGATTTTGCACCTGTACTCACACTACATCCCTCTCCCCTAGAGGGTCTGTACCTGTATCTGTGCCACATCACTCTCACTCTGCAAGGTCTGCACCTATTCCCGTACTGCATCTCACTCTGTCCTCATAGCATCCTCCCTCTCCTGCATCAGCCCCATGTCTTCCACTGTCTCCTCTACTACTTCTACTCCATCGTGAAAATTGTCTCACTCTCATCTCAACTCCATCCTCTCTCTCAATAGTCCCTCCACCTACCTCCTCAGGTCATCCATGTCCCTCTCCGCATGTGCCATGGCCTCTGATGATATCGGGTCTATCGCTCCCTCCTACCCCCTAGCCTGTCGGATAGCCATTACTGCCTCTAACCTATCCCACTCCCATCTCATAGCCACTACCTCCTCATGCTCTCGAGATACCTCCCCCTCCAGCTGTGTCACCTCTACTCAAAGTTGGCTCACCTTGGCTCGTAGCCCATACCTCTCTGCACGTAGCTCCTCCTCATGCTACAATATTGCATAGGCTACATCTCTGAAAATTGTCTCACCCTCTACCTGTGCCCTAGCCACCTCTGCTCGCAGCCCGCTCACCTTTTCCTCTAGCTCACATCTAGCCACCTTTGCTCGACAATACGTAATCTCGCCACAACCCCTCTCAGCAGTATAGTTGGATCCTCTACTATCAGTGGTACCATGACCAATGGGGGGATATCATGCACCTCCATATCCATCGCCTCCACCTTAGCCTCCTCTCCCTCATCCATCATCTCCACATCTGCCTCATCTCCATGCTCCTCTGTCTTGATCCCCACTCAAGCTCTCCTCTGTGGCCTCCTCTTCCTCCTCACTCTCTCCTACTACCCTAAGGTCTCAGCCTCTCCCTATCCTCTATCCTACTGACTTGTGACACCAACCTCCACCCCTGCCTCATACTTCTCATCCATCATCTCCACCTCTACCTCACCTTTCCTCTACTCTTCCCTGATCTCCACCCAGGCTCTCCTCTGCCATCTCCTCCTCCTACCCACCCTCTCCTGCTGCCCAACGACTCCACCCTCTCCCTGTCCTCTATCTTGCTGCCCTGCTGCTCTAGCTGCCTCCTACCCTCTCCCTTGGTATCCTCTCCTCCCTCTCCTCTAGCCTACTAATCGCAACTCATCCTCTGGTCCAAACCCTAGCTCCCCCACAATCGACTCCTTTGGAGTAATCCATCTACGTTGATGACAGAGAGACCACGTGGCGTATGGAACTATCACTCCTACATTGATGTCCCCCCTGGTATTACAAATGTAGGGTACTAACTGCAATGTCTCTCAATGCTCTCTTGCAAACCTTGGAAAAATTGGCTCTCCCCATGGTTGCTCTTGTGTGATCCGTCAAAACCTATCCGTTCCATGTGGAATATCCTGTGCAATCCCAAACTATCTGGTCACTTTGTCTGGCCTATGTGCCTCCACTGTGCTTGGCTCCTTGTTGACTATGAAGCATCTAGTGCTGAAGTAGCCTCGGTGTATCTCCTCATCCCTCCTCCATTTTGAAAACCACCGTGTCATATAGGGCCTCCACACTATATCCTCCTCCTGAAGGTCATCCAATGTCCTCCTCCATCTGTCTAGATCCCGCTGGCCCTCATAGTACCACACCCAACCATACTCTAACCCATACCACCAGGCTACTAGTACTATCTCATCCGCCAGTCCTACTCTCACCACTCATGGCCTGGTGACACTAATGTGCTCCCAGGCCCATACCTGCAACAACGTCACATGTGTCATGCTGAGTGCCTCTTGGTAGCATATGACATGCATGTCTCTATAAAGTTGTGCTAGTATGCATGTACCCCATGCAAACTTCCCCTCTCTCCCCTTGACGATATGTTGAATCACCTTCATAAACCTTAGGCTACAGAAGCACCTGCTCCGATTTGGTAGCAATAATCCGCTAATCAACCCACATAGGTATAGTGGTAATGGTGGCACCCCCAACGCCAAGTATTGGTCCACATCCAAACTTTTCCTATGTATAGGTAGGTCATCTCGTCTAAACAACACTCACAAGGTATGATCCAGCTCCGCCCCCTCTTATGTCATCACACTCACCAGGTGGCCCATTATAGGTAGCCTTAGTATCCACCATATGTTCTCCAAAGTTACCATCATCTCCCCTATAGGGAGATGGAAAGTCCACATATCTGAACTCCACCGCTATATCAATGCTGTTAGTATTTCCTGATGCACTCTAATGGTAGGGTACCCTAATAAGTGAAGCAATCCTGCCTGTGACAAAGCCTCGTGATCCGCTCCGTTTATGGCCGCCATCGTTGCCACTAGCACCTTTGACCACCTTTCACATGTCTGCAAGTTGTTAAATCTCTGGATCCATACAACATCACATGTTAGTCATCTTATCTTTTTCCTTATCTTCTCCCTTTTCCCAACCCTGGGCTCTCTTTCCAGTAATTTTTCCCCGGGCTCTCTTCTGGCCCGAATTTTACCCGTCTTTCCTGGTCTTATTTTCTTATCTCCTTTTTCTCTCTTCCCCCCGCCCCTTGGTGAAACCCCCTAGCTTTGGGTGGACTTTCCCTAGATCGGGGTGGACCCACCCCAGCTCGGGGCGAACCCACCCTGGATCGGGGCAGACCCGCCCTAGCCTGAGGCAGACCCGCCTTGGTTTGGGGTGAGCCCACCCCAACCGACAGGTGAACCCGCCTTGGTTTGGGGTGAGCCTACCCCAACCTGGAAGGTAGACCCTCCTCGATTTCGGGTGAGCCCGTCCCAACCCGGGGTGGACCCCCCGGCTCGGGGCAAACCCGCCCTAGCTTAGGGCGGACCTACCTTGACCATTGGCAGACTTGCCTTGTCAAGGACAGACCAGCCCGAGCGAGGTCACCCCTGCCTTGAGCAGTGTCGCCTCCCTTGTGGGTGGGGTCACCCCTCCTTGGGTGGGGTTTCCCATTTACTAGGCGGGGTTTCCTAACTAACTCTCCCTTCTTTTTTCTAGAGGATTTTCCCGATCCTAGGGCAAACCCATATTTTCAAAAAGCATTAAAACTTAAAAATACATCATAAAATGCTTAAAATCACAAAGAGGGATTTACATCTAACCTAGCATGGAACCACACACTCATGGTAAAACTATAACAACCCTCTTCTTAATACTCAAGTAATCTAGAGCATCATCAGTACTTTTTCCTCAACCACGGACTCGAGTGGTCCCTAAGCACTTCTAGTGGAAGTGACCGATATCTCGAAGAATATAGATATAAAGAGGCGCCAAGGTTCTCCATCTCAGTCCTAGGGATGTGTCCTACAAAACTCAATCGACCATACAACTCTAGATCCCTTCTAGCTAAGTATGATTATTCTAATTGGTCATGCCATCTAGACACTCACCTCTGACTCATCTTGGAACTGTCTCATCCTATAGTTTACTTACTTTATTTAGTACTCTAGACACAAACTAGTCTGTAAAGAAAATCCATTTTAGCCAATCTGACTTAGAACTAATCCTTAATCTAGGATATTCATTCAATGTAAAAATTTAGGTATTTCAAACCTTTTAAAAGTCCCTTATTGCATCCTTGCAATATCTAGGGTTTATGACTTCCTGTCATTTTACTCTCAAGATTCAATACCCAACATCTTTGATGCGTTAAATCAAGTTTCAACATTATCGTAGAATCTCTTAAGGTATTATAAAGACTTCCTACCTTGTTCTATGGTTTATCAACCTTTCATTGTCAATCAATATACCTGCATATATACAATGTCATATTTGACATAAGTGTTACATATTTCCTATATCCACCTTGTTTCAATACTAGGGTTTAACTTCTCTAACCCAATACATGGAAATATCAAACATCCTTGTTCTCCAAAGATAATAGCATTAACGAAGCAAAACATAAGAGCAATTACTTCTAGGCTTACCCAAACGACTTAACATTTCTCAAATTCACATTTCATATAACATGAATACGCATGATATTCAAGGAATATTCTCATTGATATGTATATATATATATCTTAATCAGTGTCATTACTTCTCATGTAGTTAGTACTTCGACTAAGTTCAATCCTTCAACCTTAATAGGTTAGATTCATAAGCAATAATAAATTGCTTCCAATTTCCTTGTCTACTCAATTTTATTCACCTTCAAATAAGGATAGGGTATAAACTCATATGATTATCATCCTTTATATAAGTATGTTGCATATACCTATAACAACAATCTCAAGTACAATAGACATGTAGGTTGAGTTTTGGTCTCCCAACATCCCTTTCTCCAAGTTGGTTATGACAATGATACCAAGTATTGGAATAATGAAATTCCCTTGTACACATAGTTCTAAAATAAGTTCAATAAAGGCTACAAGATCAACATCAATACATTGACAAGATCTCTTTCTCTCTTGAGAACCATGACAAAAGCAACCAATGCTATCAAAGGCTATCTAGGGTTCCACATTCGTGGGTCACCTATTTCCTTAACATGTAATACAAAAATGACAAGAGGAATTCTCTTTCCTACAAATAAATCTTTTTCTATGTTGCAATCTCCTTACTTCAATATCATGATGATATCTTCTAATCCAAAAGTCCCTAAAGAGAACTAGCAAGATTCCATCTATAGAGCTATCCTAGTCTTTAACATAGACTTAAGGATCTATTTCCATTTTCTTAGTTACCCATTACTATCTTAAAATCCAATTCCAATAATATATGACAATATAACATGAGTATAATGCACTCAGGTTTTCTCCAAACCTCTTAGATGCTATATAATCCCTCGATATTCTAGGAATGCAGATATGTTATACAATAACCATTCCTTGACTGATGTCACTTGAATAATCCTAGAAGTTCTATTCACATATCAATAATTACAATCCTATTGATAATCCAATGTTCACTCTCTTCATCTTAAATGAATTATGAACTCATACAAGTGTTTCCTCGATACCCTGAATAATCTAAAACATAGTTGCTAAATTCTTTAAGTGTTATCATATCTCCAATCTTGGATATTCCAAACGAGATCAATATCTCTCTATTGCTCTCAATGAATGGATTTCTAGCACAAGCTTGTCAACGTATCCATTCCTTATTCTAGTGTTTGGAAACCAGAGCAATCTGAATATCTTTTATATTGCATAGGCACTCCAATGAGAGATTCATCTCTGGTTACTATTAACCACACTAGATATAAATTGGAATGACATAATGAATTTAAATGTTAGTGTTGAATAGACTTTAAAGCTCAAGATGTATATCAGTATACATGAGGAAACTCAACTTTACGTTTATTTCAAGACTTTACCATTGTCTTTGAGACTTTATATCTCTTAGGAATTTCCATTTCCAAAATGATGCTAAAGCTACAGGAGTTTATGGTGAACACACAGGATAATAGGGCCGATTCATACTTGAGCAATTCTCCCAAACATACTCAAATGTTACATTTTATTGGCTCCTCCAGTCTGTGATGACCTTCTTGTGATTTGTCACAACATTAAGTGTCTTCCCATTGGCTCGAGCTTCCTCCTTCAGTACACACCCAACCATATGAATGGTATTCAGCGACTACAATGAATGGATGATATGTACTAAAAAGGATTTTTCTCCAGATGCTTTCGAAACTTCCAGCAAATGACATTCCCGCCCCATCCCTTATTCCTGCCACTTGAAACACACACAGGAGATGGACCTCTCCCACAAACGGGTGTCATTTTCAATTCTTATTGTGCACTCTCCTTCACTCTCACCCCAAAAGGAGTCATCTCTTAAGCTATGGTATTTTTAGTGTAGACAGGAGATGGGTCCTAATATTTTTGTCCCATTAACCCGCTGTCATACTATCACAAGCATATTGATTTAAACTTATTTCTTGCAAAGCTCATGTCCATGAATAGACCAAGGACTCTTTTCTGCTCTCTCGTCCCCCCCCTCTACACACTCTTCCCCCATAGTTATCCACTATCCCTTCTCTTGACACCTTCACCCCTTGTAACCATTTCTTGATTGATAGTTAAGGCCACTACCAGCGGTTGCAACAATACTCTGGCACGCGTGGGTGACTCAGCAAGTGACAATGACCAATCATTGATCATGCCATCATGGGTATGAGTTGATAAGTGGAGAGATTTCACTGAAATAATTAGTGTTATCCTTCCTAGCATGGATATTATTCCTTTTCCAAAACCTTTAGTCAAGAGGTAAATAACCTTTTTTATAAATCACAATGATCGTTTACTATCATCATCTTCATCACAAGGAGTCAATTCTAAATTACTGTTTTCTTTTACTGGAACCAATTTTGCTAAGCCCAGTATCTCCACCATGCTGCGGATACATAGGCAAAGTCTTTGCCTTAAAGCAAGTTTTGCACACAAGCAAGGTGTGGAGTAGTTGGTCCTTTTGACCACTTGCCCATAATCCTCCATTTTCTCCTAATAGGAATAAAATATTCTTATAGATCATGTTAAGCATGCAAATACATATGTCAATAAAGTATTGCATAAATAATGCATACTAATGTCATTATTCATTATTTGACAAGATGTGTGAACGGGATCAAGGTACTCTCCCCCTCACAATTTGACTCAACTAGGTTGCTAATTAACACCAACGCAAGACTTAAGATGGTGACAACCTGCTATATTCCTTGTATCTATACCCTTCTCTCCAATGATGCTCTCCCTCCTTTTCTCGGAGGGTGGAAACCTGATTCCTGAATGCAACTTTCCATCACCAACTAAATATTAGTGTATTAATAATCATTTCATAATCTTCATGAAGTCATCACATCTTGATAACTTTTAAACACATGACAATTTTAGTGAAATAAACATAACTCAAGAAAACATCAAGATTTCTCCAGACATTTTTCCTAAACATCTAATCATTGAGTAAGCTTTTTTGAATCAACGTTTCTAATCACACTCCGTGATCCATCATTAGGATAGAGAGCTCAAGGATATGAAGTTGATTTACCATTCTTGGGTATAAAGGGTAGAAGATGTTAGGGGGATAGGGCACAGGCCAGAGGGATGGTATTTAAGAAGGAAATAATCATGTTTCTTGCTTGGCTCTTTTTGTGTTCACCCTTTCCTTTAATAAACACCGTATCCTTTCTTCCTTTGTGTTCTTTAACACCATTTTGTTCCTCACTTTATGGCCCTGTATCTTTGTTATCATAATATTGATTTTTATCCTTCATCTTTATTAAATTATTTTAATATTAATATATTTACTATATTAATATATTCCATCTTTATCAATTTTGTTATTGTTACATGTTTTTTTTCCATCTTTATTAATATATATTTTAATACTATATTAATATATTCCATCTTTATTAATTTCTTTTTTGTTTCAAGTTTGATTTTTACCCTCCATCTTTATTAATATATCTTTACACTAATAAAGATATATTAATATAAAAAATATATATAGTTGGTATTTTGGTTTTTCTTCTTTCTCATTTGTTGGCATTTCTTTATATGGTCATTTGTTCTTTTAATTGTCAATTGTCTCCTTTATTTTTAATTTCAATATTATTATTTTTCTAGCTTGCCATCCCTTGGGCCTTGTGCCTCCTATCCCTCTAACATTCTTCTACCTCTTTTTATACCTGTTGGGTCTGCAACAAATTTTCATATCCTTGAGCTCTCTATCCTGATGATGGATCACGAAGTGTGATTCGAAACATTGATTCAAAAAAGCTCACACAATCGAATCCAGAAACAACTATTCATACTCTTATGGAATTTGGAAATCTAATAACTTTGATCTAATCATTGAATCATGCATAATCATCTACTAATTACTTCAAAATTAAAAAGTAAAACATAGTTAAAGTTAGGGATGTAACATATCTCTCCTCGTAAGAGTCATCGTCCTCGATGATCCAATCCATCAGAAATCTTGATAAGATAAATATTTTGTTTATCTTGCAAAAGCATAAGAAATTTAGAATATATTTGATATAAAATCATGGTGAACTTTCCATGGCATTTT
Organism: Sequoia sempervirens; assembly: GCA_007258455.2. Taxonomy (NCBI): domain Eukaryota; kingdom Viridiplantae; phylum Streptophyta; class Pinopsida; order Cupressales; family Cupressaceae; genus Sequoia; species Sequoia sempervirens. The sequence goes on from VDFB02199919.1 coordinate 24,748, forward strand.
ACCCTTTAGATACCGGTCCCACTGGACCTTGCATTTAAGAAGCTCGATCATGACCACTCCCTGGTCCTGTACCTATAAAAAATTCTGGGAATATAATTATCATCTATTATATACTTTCAAATGTAATTCATATAAAGCATTTTACCTCCTGGTAATAGCTAAGAATAGAATGATTCTTTAATTAATTGAATTGATAACTTCAAGAATTTTTTGAAGATTCCTTTATTTCAAGGAGCTAGTTTGGAAAACATTCCTTACTTTATGAAACTTTTCTATCTATTATCATCTTTCACCAATCTCTTTGATTGGTTTGATTTGTTTTTCCATTTCTGACAACATTTCAGGACTAATGCTAATCCTATCTTCTAGCTTACCTAGCTTATAGGAGTTCGACATATTTTCTTGTCCAATGTCTCAAATGGAGTCACCTTGTTAGCAGAATTATAGAAGTTATATCAAACACCATAAAAGGTGGATGTCTCTTTCTACATGTAGCAAACAACCACTTTTAACATAGGTTCAGTAGGAGAATTATACCAAATATTAACAACATTAAGCATGTAAGGTACAACTATTCCTCATGTAAGATATAAATAGTAACATCAACCTTCACTTTTCTAGCTGAAAAGGTTTTTTCACCAAGTACTAATTTCATTTATTTCATGCATCATTAAAATAAGCTGATAAGTAAATACAAGAGAAAGGATCCTAATTCCTTTTCTAGTTCAAATATCCTCCAAGACTCGGCATGCCACTGAAAATAGGGAACACATCACCTGGCTATTGTTCCTTCCAACCACAAACTTAAGCGGTTCCTCTGCACACTTCCTAATCAGAAGCAGTCCTACCTTTCGATGAAAGGTTGTGTTGGAAACCCTCATAGTTGCCATCTAAGCTCTGGTGTGTACCCCCACTTAACCAACTCTATCACACTACTAAGGATACCCTCCTACTAAGTATGACAACTCTAGTTAGCTAAGTGTCTAGAGTATTGTGAACTGACGAGTGCATGTTGTGGCAACGACACTCACTATGGCCATAGTTTTATATACATACGCTTTGCAATCCATGTAGTAATGGTTCACCACCCTGCTCGACTTGGAGAGACTATTCACTTGGGCTTACTGGACTACCTGTCCACCCACATACCATAACACAAGGTTCCAAAAGTGATATCTACATAAGACCTCCTTCAGATAACTTACATATCAATTATATAACCCTAAAAGGGTTCGGAACCAATTCCTTTCCATTCAAGGTTTCTTTCATATGTAAAGCTAAGGACATATCAGGTGCTTTGTTACAATTTAATCCCTTACACAATTCCATCAGAGGCCACCCAAGACATGATAGAGAAGAACATTAAATCAAACATAGTGAACAACCAAAAAGTTCTTGTATAGCCACCACAAAACTCAACTCAACATCAAAATATAAGCAGTTTTTAATTTCAACAATAAATCAAAGAATGAACTCTTTTCCAACAATAAATCAAATCTTGACCAACCGGTCATAAGATAAACAATCTTCAAAATTTGGTGGCTAGACCATTTCGAAATACAGAATAAAACAATGACAATCCTTGCCAGTATTAAATAGGAATTTTACCAAAAATCCAAGGGAGTGTCACAAACTAGAAGAACACTATTAATGCACTACATGACTTGACTAAGTCACTACAAGGGAGTAGATTGCTACACTATATTCAAATTTTCCAAAAGCTTACAATGGTGTAGAGATTGCGTTACAAGCGCATGACCAATAAGTCCCTTAAGACTTCCATTATGCCCAAAATTTTGCAAATAAAGGGGTTATATCAGATTCACTCCTATTTTCTGGAGTAACTATCATTCACTTGTTAGATGATATCATAAGATCATTTTATACAAAGATTACAATTGGAACACAAACTTCTTTTCTTCATTTTACATTATAAAACTCTATTCAGGTTACTTCACTGAATATGTTACTTGTTAAAACTTTAACAATTTGACTAAATATCTCGATGATGATTACATTCACCAATGAGGTTGTACTTTCTAGCTCTACCAAAAGGAAAGTACTTAGTTCTCAACCTTTAATGATCTATTTATTCCACTTGGCTCATTCCATGCCATCTAGAAATTAGACTAGAACCATCTTTGCTAGGTGTAGTTGATATAGTTTCAAGGATTTACAACACTCAAATGACCCTGCACCTGGTTGATTACTTCTGGATCTTCCCATCCCTAGGTTCTTGAGAATTAAGATTGATCTTGAATTCATGCATACACTGCTCTACCCAAGCTCTTAGTCTGGTTAGTAATCGACCAAGGTTTTAATACCTTCCTGGTCAAGTCTCGAATTCTTCCCACTATGCAACCTTAGTAGAATTATTTTTCTCTTAGAGTTTTAACTCCTCAGTAGGTTTTCTTTTAGCCATTGACTTGGTTAAGTGCTAGGAAGATAGTCTTCTAGACAACTTCCTTGGTTTTTCTCTATGCCATTTTGGCATAAAACCAATTTTAACCTTAGACAATCTACTAGATGTTGAACAAAATTTTCTTGTAATGAGCTCATAGGTCCATGTGTTGAACCCGGTTAGCTCTGATACCATATGTAACAACCCTCTTCTTAATACTCAAGTAATCTCAAGAATTTACTAGAAGGTAAATCAACATAGTAAACAAGAGAGAGAATTTTTTTTTTTCATTTACATAAGCACAAGAATAAAGTATAACTTTTCCAGATAAAATTCAAACTTGAATTCACATGTAATCATAACTAGAATCAAGATAATTCCTTACAATATTCATTTATATCACATAAGATACACTTAACATAAAGAATAGTTTTACCTCATAGGTTTTGACTGTCGTAATCCAGAACATGGAGTTCACTACATTTGGAATGTTGATCTCTATCTTCACAAGCCTCAGAGAGTCTACTGCTACAGAGGGAGAGCATCATCTGAGTAATTTTCCTCCAACCACGGACTCAAGTGGTCCCCCGCGCACTTCCTAACTGGAAGTGACCCAACCCTTCTCAAAGAATATAGATATAAGGAACTGCCAAGTTTCTCCATCTCAGTCCTAGGGATGTGTCCTACAAAACTCAATCGACCATACAACTCTAGATCCCTTCTAACTAAGTATGATTATTCTAATTGGTCATGCCATCTAGACACTCATCTCTGACTCCTCTTGGAACTGTCTCATCCTATAGTTTACTTACTTTATTTAGTACTCTAGACACAAACTAGTTTGTATAGAAAATCCATTTTAGCCAACCTGACTTAGAACTAATCCTTAATCTAGGATATTCATCTAATGTAAAAATTTAGGTATTTCAAACCTTTTAAAAGTCCCGTTTTTGCATCCTTGCAATATCTAGGGTTTATGACTTCCTGTCATTTTACTCTCAAGATTCAATACCCAACATCTTGATGCATTAAATTTAGTTTCGACATTATCGTAGAATCTCTTAAGGTATTATAAAGACTTCTTGCCTTGTTCTATGGTTTCTCAACCTTTCATTGTCAATCAATATACATATATATATACAATGTCATATCTGACATAAGCATTACATATTTCCTATATCCTCCTTGTTTCAATACTAGGGTTTAGCTTCTCTAACCTAATACATGGAAATATCAAACATCCTTGTTCTCCAAAGATAATAGCATTAACGAAGCAAAACATAAGAGCAATTACTTCTAGGCTTACCCAAACGACTTAACATTTCTCAAATTCACATTTCATATAACATGAATACGCATGATATTCAAGGAATATTCTCATTGATATGTATATATATATATCTTAATCAGTGTCATTACTTCTCATGTAGTTAGTACTTCGACTAAGTTCAATCCTTCAACCTTAATAGGTTAGATTCATAAGCAATAATAAATTGCTTCCAATTTCCTTGTCTACTCAATTTTATTCACCTTCAAATAAGGATAGGGTATAAACTCATATGATTATCATCCTTTATATAGTATGTCTCACATATACCTATAACAACAATCTCAAATTACAGCCAGACATTGTAGGTTGGAGTTTGGTCTCCCAAGCCTCCCTTCTCCAGTTGGTTATGACAATTACCAAGTATTGGAATAACAAAATTCCTTTGTACACATAGTTCTAAAATAATTTCAATAAAGGCTACAAGATCAACATCATTACATTGTCAAGATCTCTCTTTCTCTTGAGAACCATAACATAAGCAACCAATGCTATCAAAGGCTATCTAGGGTTCCACATTCGTGGGTCACCTATTTCCTTAACATGTAATACAAAAATTGACAAGAGGAATTCTATTTCCTACAAAGAAATCTTTTTCTATGTTGCAATCTCCTTACTTCAATATCATGATGATATCTTCTAATACAAAAAGTCCCTTGAGAGAACTAGCAAGATTCCATCTATAGAGATATCCTAGTCTTTAACATAGACTTAAGGATCTATTTCCATTTTCTTAGTTACATTTTACTATCACCAAATCAATTCAATAATATATTATTATAACATGGTATAATGCCTCGGGTTTCTCAGAACCTCTTGATGCTATATAATCCTCATTATTCTAGAGATGCTTGAGATAATGTTTTTATGCAATGGCCATTCCTTGGTGACGTCCTTGAATGATCTAGAGTTCTATTCATATCAATGATTACAGTCTATTGATGATCAGTGTTCAACTCTCTTCGTCTTAAGTAGTTTATGGACTCGTACAAGTGTTTCCTGTTCTGAACATAGTTGCTAAATTCTTTAAGTGTTATCATATCTCCAATCTTGGATATTCCAAAAGAGATCAATATCTCTCTATTGCTCTCAATGAATGGGTTTCTAGCACAAGCTTGTCAATGTATCCATTCCTTATTCTCGTGTTTGGAAACTAGAGCAATCCGAATATCTTTTATATTGCATAAGCACTCCAATGAGAGATTCATCCCTGGTTATTGTTAACCACACTAGATATAAATTGGAACGACATAATGAATTTAAATGTTAGTGTTGAATAGACTTTAAAGCTCAAGATGTATATCAGTATACATGAGGAAACTCAACTTTACGTTTATTTCAAGACTTTACCATTGTCTTTGAGACTTTATATCTCTTAGGAATTTCCATTTCCAAAATGACGCTAAAGCTACAAGAGTTTATGGTGAACACACAGGATAATAGGGCCGATTCATACCTGAGCAATTCTCCCAAACATACTCAAATGTTACATTTTATTGGCTCCTCCAGTCTGTGATGACCTTCTTGTGATTCGTCACAGCATTAAGTTTCTTCCCACTGGCTCGAGCTTCCTCCTTCAGTATGCACCCAACCATATGAATGGTATTCAATGACGACAATGAATGCATGATATGTACCAAAAAGGATTTTTCTCCAGATGCTTTGGAAACTTCTAGCAAATGACATTCCCACCCCATCCCTTATTCCTGCCACTTGAAACGCACACAGGAGATGGATCTCTCCCACAAACGGGTGTCATTTTTAATTCTTATTGTGCACTCTCCTTCACTCTCACCCCAAGAAGAGTCATCTCTTAAGCTATGGTATTTTCAGTGTAGATAGGAGATGGGTCCTAATATTTTTATCCCATTAACCCGCTATCATACTGTCACAAGCATATTGATTTAAAATTATTTCTTGCAAAGCTCATGTCCATGAACAGACCAAGGACTCTTTTATGCCCTCTCATCCCCCCCACTCTACACACTATTCCCCCATAGTTATCCACTATCCCTTCTCTTGATGCCTTCACCCCTTGTAACTGTTTCTTGATTAATAGTTAAGGCCACTACCGGCGGTTGCAACATCACTCTGGCACGCGTGGGTGACTCAGCAAGTGACAACGACCAATCATTGATCATGCCATCATGGGTATGAGTTGATAAGTGTGGAGATTTCGCTGAAATAATTAGTGTTATCCTTCCTAGCATGGATATTATTCCTTTTCCAAAACCTTTAGTCAAGAGGTAAATAACCTTTTTCACAACGATCGTTTACTATCATCATCTTCATCACAAGGAGTCAATTCTAAATTACTATTTTCTTTTACTAGAACCGATTTTACTAAGCCCGGTATCTCGACCATGCTGCGGATACATAGGCAAATTCTTTGCCTTAAAGCGAGTTTTGCACACAAGCAAGGTGTGGAGTAGTTGGTACTTTTGACCACTCTCCCATAATCCTCCATTTTCTCCTAATAGTAATAAAATATTCTTATAGATCATGTTAATCATGTAAATACATATGTCAATAAAGTATTGCGTAAATAATGCATACTAATGTCATTATTCATTATTTGACAAGATGTGTGAACGGGGTCGAGGTACTCTCCCCCTCACAATTTGACTCAAATAGGTTGCTAATTAACACCAACGCAAGACTTAAGATGATGACAACATGCTATATTCCTTGTATCTATACCCTTCTCTCCAGTGATGCTCTCCCTCCTTTTCTCGGGGGGCGGAAACCTCATTCCTGAATGCAACTTTCCATCACTAACTAAATATTAGTGTATTAATAATCATTTCATAATCCCCATGAAGTCATCACATCTTGATAACTTTTAAACACATGACAATTTTAGTGAAATAAACGTAACTCAAGAAAACATTGATTTCTCCAGACATTTTTCCTAAACATCTAATCATTGAATCATGCGTAATCATCTAGTAATTACTTCAAAAGTAAAAAGTAAAATAGAGTTAAAGTTAGGGATGTAACAAAAATTGTCCTACCTCGTCCCCCTGATGGATGATGTCAGAGTTGGAATCGTCTGGCATCCTCGTCTCCTCATCTCTTTCCCCTTTTCTTCTCTCTCTCACTCAACTACCAAGTGTGCAAATAAGGAGTGGTAATTTCTCAAATTACCTTATATAACTTTTTCCTTCCTTTTTTAAATTTTTTAAGTGAAGGGTATTTTTACCCTTTATTTAAACCTCTTTTAATTTAGCTAATCCTCTAGCTTCTCGAGGCCACCATTTGTAAACCGTGTGTCTGTTTGACTTCGTTCAAAAGCCAATCTTCATGGTTTTTTGAGCTCTATCCAACCGTACCTTCCATTTTCTCATATCAAGAAGTCTCTTGGGACCCCTTTTTCTTCCCCAACAACCCTCTCGAGGGGGCATACCTTACCATTTTCTTCCATTCCTCCATTATGGTCATTTCCTTACAAGATTGGGGCATCTCCCTTCATTTCCCTCAGTTTGGTCAGCTCATGCAACTTCTCCCACACCGGGGCATCATTTTCTAGTCGCTTCCTCTATAGAGTCATTTGCATTTTATTTTTCTTCAAAAGACTATTATTCTAACAATATTTCGAAGAGGGGAAAAATGTAGACATCCAAATTTGACCACTCCCACATGGTCAAACCCGTCTCCCTTATCCGTCTATTTCATCAATAGTAATTAAATGATTTATTTAATTAATATTTTCCTATGCTTAAGGTTTCTAAAAGTATTTAATTTAACAATTAAATACTTTATATTTCACCCTTTCCTTTCTAAATTACATGAACATATCAATTTATTTAATTTAGTCATTTGACCTTTTTAAATTTAAATCAATTTTAAATTCTTCTTTTTCTCCCCCCTTGTCACATCCTCCATAACCCTCTTCTAATTTGAATTAATTTAATTAATCCATGATTGGGATGTGCACACCTTAATCAGGATTAATGTCACATCCTCCATATTCTCCCACTTTCTTCTAATCTTCTATTAAGTTTCTTAATCACCCGTTTGTATAACCTTAATCTAACCCCTTGCTACATTTAGCATATCTTTTTGGTCAACCTTCACATTTTCCACATTTATCCTAGACCCTCTTCCCCATGTGAATTAAAATTCACATTTATCCCCTCCAAGACTCCCCTCTTCCCCATGTGAATTAAAAATTCACATTTATCCCTCCAAGACTCTCCTCTTCCCCATGCAAGTTGTTAGGAGTTCTAGAACTCCTCACTTGTCACATCAGTCACATGGAGCCAAGAACCTTCCATTATAAGGATCTTGTCTTATCCACAAGGTGCTTCTCATGTGAATTTAAAATTCACATTTATTCTCCCAACCACTTTACCCTTTCCAATCATGTGAATTTAAAATTCACATTTATTCCTCCAACAACTTCTCTCTTCCCCATGATGATGTGTGAAGAATTCTAAAATTTCTTATATGTCAACATCCTTCCCACTTAGGGACAAGATGTTCCTTTTTGAGGAAATATTTTCCTCATCCCAAGGTAATTGCATGTACCTCCACCTCACATGTCCCTTTTCCAACTCACTTGTCCTTGTGACACTTCATCCTCCACATGGAAAGATGTGAGGGCTTGTGAGTCCTCAACTCACCACAACCCTTCATCTTACCCATGTTGGCAAGATCTCAACCATCCATTTCACACATTAGGAATTCACACATTTTTCAATTTCAAGCTCTCATACTCTCACACTTGCATTCTTGAATCTCCATTGTTGCATGCTTTGAAGCTTTGATTTCTTGCACTTGCACTCATCCATCCCACTACCCACATAGCTCATTGCATCCCTCATCTCATTTAGAGCATTTTGAATCCATTTTCATCCACCTTTCCATCAAAGGAGCACACAAAACAACAATCATGAAAGGGCCAACCAAGGAGCTGCTTGAACAAGGTAAAAGTATACTTATCTTTATTTTGTTTAAGTTTAACGTTGCCCTCTCTTGAGGTGTTAAGTGATGTTTGTTGTCTTTTGTATTATGTTTTGTGTCATTTAGATAGGCTAACAACTCTTGATCACAAGAAGAAATCTCTCTTTCTTTTTCCCACGAAGTCACATCCTTGATACTCAACATTTGCTCCAAAGAAATGCATTATCCATTGCATAAAAAGAGCTCCTTATTTGCACCCTCTAAGGACTTGTCAATGCACAATTCAGACTACAATTCAGTGATGGACCCCTACAACTTGCTAATCTGATATTTAGAGTCATGTTCCAAATCCTCTAAGCTACCTTGTACTTATGTCAAACATTCTAATGGTTGTTCAGTTTGCTTCTCTTCACTTTCCTTCAACATGTTATTCAACTTAGAATCCATTTACAAAAGTTGATCCTCCTTTGACCTTGCTTCATTATCCGCATCTCTGAATTTTTCTTGCAGTGTTGCTTCATCTTTTTCCTTTTCAAACAATTGTTGTTTAACAACTAAGACTTTACTAAATTGTGCAACTAAAATCTCAAACTCATATTTCTTGTTTTCCTTGTATTGGATTGTGTTTTCAACTTTTGATAATTCTTGGCAAAGCACATCACAATGTTGTAACTTATTTTTCAATCCACCTATTTTACTACCTTGTTCAGTCAATTTTGAATATGTATCTTCCAGTGTAATGAACACCTCTTGCAATGACAACCGCATTTTCTCATTCTCCTCATCAAGTTTATTATATCTCTCTTCTTGCACTTTGATGGAATCAATGATAGCCCTTTTTCCCCTCTTTCTGTCTCTGTCCATTATGGCATCAAGCATAGACCCTTGATTAGTTTTTTTTTCCTCTTATAAAAGAGTCAAAGCATGTCTCGCTTCCCATATCTCTTGTTGTAATGTTTGCAATTGATGCTCATATTCTACAACCTTAATGGAATACAACAAATATTTAGCTCTCCCTATTTCTTCAACAAAAGTACTGCTCATATTTTGAAGAGACTCATGCATTGCTACTATTTCATCTTGCAATTATTTGTTTTGCTTCCAACACTCATCCAGTGATCTTTCAACATTTCAACATCTGATTGAAGGGTCTTGTTTTGAAAATCAACAATATGAATTTTATCTTTCCAATTTTCCAAGTCTATTTTTTCCTTCTCCATTGACTTTTGATAGTGATTGGTCTTCTCCTTTTTTTTTTAATATCATACTATAAAACAAATAAATGGACCCCTATCTTGGGACTTATCTCCCTGATGCCATATTGTATTGAATTTCATTCACCAAGTTTCCTTTGCAAATTAGAGATAACTTTGTTTGCATTCTTAATTCCCAATTGTGTATGCTCAACATCTTTAGTTGAATTAAAAGCTTTGTCTTTCCATTCTAGCATCTAAGAGTTTGAATCCTTCACAGTGTTGGCAAGAAGGTCAAATTTTTTAGCTAGCATAGTGGCCTCATATTTACTATCTTCTAGTAACTCTATATGATGGAGGCATGGAATTAGGAAGTTCATCAATAACTATATCTGCATAACTCTTTAATATGTCATGAATTTTCCATGGCAACTCATTCATTCTTACTGATGTTATGACAATCCTAGGTCTAATCATCACTACACAACCTATCTCTTCCTCTTCTATTGTCTTTAGAAAATATTTTTAACCTCCTATCATCACACTTGATCCAACCTTTTGGTCTTTATCTTCCTCATTCAAAGGTGATAAGGTATAGGTAACTCCATCCTTATCTGAAACATAGACATTCTTCCTACCATCATGTATTATTTTTCTTCATATTGCCAAGGACTACCAAATAACACATGGCATACATCCATAGGGATGATATCACATAACACCTTGTCTTTATACTTTCCTAATTGAACCTCTACCCAACATTGTTCATTGACTAGTACTTTTGGCCCCTTATGTAACCATGAGACTTTATATGGTGTTGGATGATGTAATCTCTTCAAATTTAGTTTCTCTACCATCTTAGCAACAACTAAATTAGCAGTGCTACCATAATCTATAACAACTTTGCAACACTTACCTTGGCACTTGCAAATAGTCATGAATAATGACTTCCTTTGTGGTGGCTCCTTCTCCATTGGAACCTTGATCAATGTCCTTCTCATTAGCAAGGATTCTCCTATCTCTGGTTCTTCTAGTTGTGGTGAGGAGTTAACACTTTCTTCATATTCTCCTTGAGCAACTTGATTCCTTCTTTCATTCCTAAAGGTAGTAGTTGATTGCTCTTCTAGACACTCCCAAGCTTGATGACCTGCAAACTTGTTGCACT